>JBBPMQ010000005.1:121701-171670 GCA_038090375.1 Boletus rubroflammeus
GTGTCGTGCCCCGCCTGCCCCTTGGCCCTTTTTGGGTTTGGGGGGTGGGGGGGGGGGGGGGGGGGGGGGGGGAAGAGTCCACTGAATTTTCCTGACACCTCCTCTACATAGGTTCACACAAGAGACGTGACAAACGCTGTGCAATAGCTGCTCCCGTCCTTGAAAAGAGTGAGGATGTCCCCCAGGCAGTCTGTGAGCTGGCCGATTAACCTGATATTATAGTATTTACTCGTTACCTGGAGCGTGAGGGCTGGGTGGTCCATACCGAACTGGAAGATCTTTCCGGAAACCCTACCCTAGAGTCTTCGTTGATCAAGGGTCCAGAACCGGAGAGCGCTTTCGAGACTCAGTTGAAGGCGCTCGGAGGAGAGCATAAAGCACTCATCCTGTACACTTCCCACTTGGGGGGCCACAAGTTTGCAGGAAACGTTATCGTATGTCTCACCCCCATCCCATCCCTTAGACTGATATTCAGCGCAACATCCTCCCAGGTATATCACCCCCAAGGAACGAGTGTCTGGTATGGACGAGTTACTCCACACGATGTCGAATCTATTGTGAAGAACACTATCATCAACGGGCAAGTGCTTCCCCCCATCCTTCGTGGCGGTATGAACCTTGCAAGACCAGGATGCAAGGCACTGCATGACTGGTGAACTGACTGTATCTGAGCACTTTTGGCGATGGAGAAGATACATGGGTGATTACATCGTCGATATATGTGGTAATGGATAGTATAGAAGGCAGTGACAGTGGACGGAACGATGAAACATAGCCGGCTCATAATATGCGGCGTTAACAAAGAGAACAAGGGAATGTACATATACATCAGCATAAAGGCAGTACCTTAAAGGATCGCATGGTAGTAACACGAACACGGCGAGTCAAATACCTGAATCTCCCTGTTGGTCCAAGTGCCAGCTACGATGGTTCGTTTGAAAGACAAATAGAAGAAAGCGACCACTGACATAGTTCACACGTCTACAACCCACTCATACTGCTATCTCGTCGTCCATCCCCCTTCTGCTTTTCGAGTAACGTCCTGCAAAGGTTTCCTCATCCTCGAATTCATCTTCTGTCGTTATCTCGGGGGTTTCTTCATCATCAACAGCTTCGTCTTCCAACTCTGCACTCCCTCCAAGGACTCCCATTGGCGTTATCACGCTTTCCCCACCAGAGTATGTGAATCCGCGGAAGTTCTCCTGCACGCTGTTGGTAAGGGGGGACCCAGCTAAATCGCGCTTCTTGCGATTGTTGATCTGAATGCCCTGAGATCGACCAAGACCATTTGACACAATCTGCATATGGTTGGCACTAATAGTCATGCGATCGCTACCCAGTGGGCCGTTTGGCGTATGCGTGAGGCCCTGCGCACCAGTCTGAATCCAATCTTCGCTGGGATCTTCTTCGTCTGGGATACCTGTTCCGTCCAATCCGTTGCCTACTTCTCGGATATCGGCACCAGTGAACTCCGGATCGAAGTTTGTTGTCGATTCGTCCGACTCGACGACAGGTTTAAAGGGTGGCGTAACTTGTTTCATGGAGAGCGCCTTCCAATCTATGCTTGAGAAAAACGAATGCTCCTTGAGCTCCTCTGCATCTCGCTGTGCGCCCAGACGGTGCTTTGGGTTTCGATTGAGAAGCTAAAGCATAGATTCAATACATACTGGACCCAGGTGGCGCAAGAAACGTACACACCCCCTTAACGAACATCTTTCCCTCTTCACTGATTACATTGCGAGGAAATCGTATCTTGCCAAAACAGATGTTCTTATACATCTGCTGCGTATCCTCTGCATAGAATGGGCTCCATCCACAACACATTTCGAATAAAAGTACACCAAGAGACCAGAAGTCGACCAGTTTGCTGTAACCATGCTCGTCCAACAGTACCTCGGGGGCAAGATACTCCGTCGTACCGCAGAATGTAGTCGTGAGTTCATCGGGCCGGAGATCTGCCTTGGATAATCCAAAGTCACAAAGTGCAACATGTCCGGTGGCATCTAGAAGAATATTCTCTGGTTTGAGATCACGGTAGACAATGTTATACTTGTGTAGGTGCTCCAGAGCGAGAACGAGTTCCGCGATGTAAAATCGAGCCCGCTCTTCGGTAAATCGTGTCTCCTTCTGCAGGTGCCAAAACAGCTCGCCGCCGCTCTTGAAGTCGGTAACGAGGTATAGGTCCGTGTCCGTCTGGAAGCTAAACTTTAAACCCACAAGGAACAGTGACTCCAGAGAACGTTGAAGTATCTTGCGTTCTCCAATTGTATGTGCCACCTCTTTCTTGGCAACGATCTCCTTCTTTGAAAGTATTTTCATGGCATATATGCGCTTCGTGTCCTTCTTTCGGACTTGAAAGACCTTGCCAAAGGTGCCGCGTCCAATGAGCTTGAGAAACTCGAAATCGCGTGGGGTGAGTGCTCGTTTGGTCTACCACATGGAAATTATGGGATTAGCATCGTCGTCAAGGACCACGACTGTGCGAAGAAGAGGCCGAGAACGTGACAGAGGGTGGGAAGGAACGAGGCGTGTCGCTGCGTACCTTGAATTGCTCGAATGTAATTTGTACACGCATCTCCCCGCTTACAGCCTCGTTTTCGAACGGCCGGAGCCTACGTTGGAGATGTGAGTAAGGGGTAGCAAGGCGGGATGGAGGATGAGGATGGGTAGCTAACGGGGAACGGACTACATACTTGAACCATTGGTCAACAGTGTGGTCGTGGATCAGTACAGGTTTGATCTGGAAGGTCCCAAGGAAGAAATGGCCGGAGACACGATCATAAACATTGAAAGTGATTAAAGACTCCTCGGAAGTGACATCGCTGTAGATGGAGTCAGATATCAGAGATAATCGATCAGCTTACAGCACCTACAAGGACACCTCGTGTTTCCACACAGGATTGTGTGCTGAGATACGTCCAAAGAGCCCTTGTGTGGAAGGATGTGTGGGGGACGGTACTTTGCTGGAAGATGAGAGAGAGGATGAGGGCGATGTATTCGTGCTCGACTTCCCAGGCGGTCGCGATACACCGATGACATTGAGCGCGGTTAGGACGTTTAAGGAAGATGTTCTTGATAGAGCTGTGGCAGTCCCTTTCACTTCCTTGTCTGTTTCCTCGGTAGGATCGCGACTGACGAATTCGTTCTGCTCAAACAGGACCACCACATATGGGCGTGCGCGTATAGAAGATACGTTGAGGCCGCGTGCAGATATGAGTTTGACATGGATCTGCCCCTTGGATGTCGCGGATGGAGCAGGCGGTTGTGTTGTATGCACAGGACTGACAGTTGTACTTGAGGACGTCCTGGTCGAGGTGGACGATGACGATGGCGCACTGGATTTGTTTTCCATAGAGTCAGAAGGGTGTGGTGATTTTTTGACGTTGCGCATGGAAAAATCTGGTGCATGTAGGGATATTTGTGTAGTAGGAATGCGAGCGATAAAGGGTCCGGATTGAGGCGTTATGGGGCCTGGCGGCGTAACATCGGCTTGTACCGGGATCACTGCCGGAGTCATCGCCAGTAGGTGGTGGTGGACGGAAGAAGTGGAGGACGAGGTCTGTATCTGTGAACTACTAGGTGGTCGTTCCTGAGAGCCGCACGATGAAGACGACAGAGTGGCGTTTGCGGCATCGAAGGGATTTGGGCGCTCGCGGCCATCGGCGCTGACCCGGGGGGTGAGCTGCTCGAGCACAGACGGCCACAACTTAATCATCGCTCTGGAAAGGGGCAAATACGCCGATAGCGAGGACCGTGACGAGGATGATGAAGAAGATGGAGGTGCTGGTTGTACAGCAACAGTCTCCGCAATTGACATTTCTGAGTGCGGAGCGGCGGGAGAAACTATCATCGCTTCTCCGTCATCCGCGATAAGGTGCGAGCTCAATAAAACAACTTGAAGAGGCTATCGCTCGCCACGTATCTTGCGGCAGTCGCAATACGTACAAGCGCACAGACCCACTTTTTTTTTTTTTTTCCGGCATCGGACTGACGGCGACCACAAGCTTTAACTACACACCCGTGTCTGAGGACCCAGACTGGACAGCCTCCAAGTATGACCTGCCCCATCGGAGGAACGCCATCCCTCCACCCACCACTCCGCCAAGCCACAAAGCTTGACGACCCGAATGCCACGGAAGCCGGTCTAGAGAGGTCCAGACAAGTACAGCAATAGTCGATGTTAGCATCCAGTGCATTGAAGGCATCGAGGCAACTTACATACAAGCGCAAAAATGCTTGCCGTCCCTACACCGGCTCCCAGTTCTCTCGCCTCGGCCCACGGCTGTCCGCATCGCTCCAACCCGTCCTCAATCCCTACCCAAACCAGTGCAGTGACACCTAATTTCATAGCATTCAGGCCACCCTCTTGCAGTCCTGCAGCCATTCGCCGGTAGTTCTTGGTTTTATTGTAGAAATACCACCCCTGGACCGTTGTAGGTGGTCGGTGCGCATTCTCAGCCAAAAACCGCAGTGACGCCCGACGGGAGCCTCGGACTGCACCAATCAGTGTACCCATGGTGGCAGCTGAAACTGGGAGAACAAAATAACGAGAGTGTAGGATTGGTGTCACATCATATGGCGCCTCTCCATCATTAGTAGTCATCTTGAATGAAGAAGTCGCGATTCAAAGAAAGAATAGCGGGAGACGATGTTTCCGTGAGAGTAGTGAATGCCAAGAGTCGAATGAATGACGGCTGATCGTTGTACTCGGTGGAACATTTCAGTCACCAAGTCGAAGTTTGCATGTTGGAAGTACTGGAAGTAAGGGGTACATACTAATAACTACAGTGGGAAGAAGGAACGACATTTTGTCTTCCTCATCGACCCTCTGGTCCGTCTACGGGAGACACTACAACAGGGGCTAATAGTGCCCTAAAGCCGTGCCTTTATGCCCGCTCTCTGCATGATAACCGCCTCTTTCTTACTAAACTCCACTGCGCGCTTGTGCAACTCCGGTGCTCGCTTCAGTTCCCTTTGACCAACCTGCTGAATATGGACCTGGGGAAGGGAGGCACATCAACAAGCCTGCATGTGTCAACCAGGTAATGTACTTACTGCATCGGGGCCCTAAGAAGAGAAAGTCATCAGCTATGGATAACAAGCGAGGTAAATAAACACGTACATCAGCCAACCGCAGTGTTCGCAGCTGCGCATACATGCTCGCTAGCTCTTGATCTTGGCTCAGTCCTTCCGCTCCAAATGCTTGCATCGCGCGATCTACAACGTTGCATGCCATTGTGGGAACCACAAACTAAAAGTCGTATTTCAGGTTTCAGGACTCAGCGTTAGCATCACGGACCGTTAACTGAATTGGAATGCATGCACCTTGGCGATACCAATTTCCTTCAGTGCACCTTTAGCCTTGCATTTATCGATCTGTAACGCTTCTTAGCCCGTGATCGGTGCTACACTGCTTGTCCGAAAACATGCCTGAAGAGCGGCACTGAGAACAAGCAATCGCGCCGCCTCAATATCTGCTCTGGACTTGGCAATTTCAGTTATGACAGTGCCTAAATGACCATCTCAGTCCAATGATTTCCGCTGGATATTCAACGCATTCACCATGCTCGTAGAGGAGTTTGCCGAACGTCTTGCGCGAAGGATCCGTCACCCGTTGGATCATCAAGTCGAGTGCTCTCGAGGCTACACCGATGGAGCGCATGCAATGATGGATGCGTCCAGGACTGCCAAGACGGTTAGCGAAGTCTGCGTAAAATAGCCAAAGAAGATACAAACCCAAGACGTCCTTGAATGATCTAGAAGGATATGTTTTCACATTAATTCAACGACACGGGAGGTATGTCCTACCTCGAATCCCCTGCCCCATCCAAGTACTAGGTTGCTCAAGGGAACTCTCACATTCTCATAAATCACTTCGCAGTGACCTTCCGGTGCATCATCGTACCCGAATACTTCCATCGGACGCACAACCCGAATACCAGAGGCATCTGCCGGAACAATGACGACACTTTGCTGCTTGTATCCGTCTGGGTTTCCCGGGTCGCTCTTGCCCATTACAAGGTGTAATTTCGTGCGGGGATCACCGGCACCAGATATCCACCTAAGGAACGAAAAAGCCGGATCGGCACGATAAGAAGCCGGACAACGACAGGATAAAAAGGTTTGGCAACCATTTGTGTCCATTAATCACAACTTCATTGCCTTCTTGTCGGATGGAAGTTTTGATGTTGCGTGCGTCCGAGGACGCCACTGCATGCTACACGTCAGTATATATAACACATGGTACACCAAGATGAAGCCGCATGCCGAATCGTTCTGTCATCGCGAAAGCGGAGCGAATTTCCCCATTTAGCAGTGGTGTAAGCCATTTCTGCTGCTGTTCGGGGGACCCGTATCGAGCGAGCACCTCTGAAGGGCCTCAGCAAGCATTCACGGAGGGGGCAGAACGGTGTACCCATGTTACCCGTATCTGGGGCAGAACAGTTGACTGCCTCAGACGCCATATGTCCTCCTCGTCCAATTACCTCTGCCATAACAGCGTACTGTTGTCCATGTCAACAGTTGGTCAGGAGTTTACCAATCAATGATCGCACCTCGAGGTTCGAGAGCGGAACGCCATGTTGAGGATAATGTGCCTTGCTGAGGAAAAGATTCCAAAGCCCGAGCTTGCGCGCCTTCACCTTCAATTCCTCAACAATAGGCACAACAGTCTTCCACCGTTGTATTGGGTCTTTGGGTATCTGTGCATGATAAAGCTTGGCGGAAGGGTAAACCTCATCCTGCCCGACGTATTAGAGAGTCATCAGCACAAAAAGTATCCACTGTCTATACCTGGAGAAAAGCAACGAGTTTAGTTAGGGTCTCCTTCCCATATGGTGTGAGTTTATCTTCGATCTTTAAACTGTTAACCTGACGCTGAGTACACACGAACATGACACGTACGAGGTTCCAAGACGCTTCAGATGTAAGCTCGACTACTGGGTGGTTTACCATGGCGTTCCGTGGAGGTGAGCGCTAACATCTGCTCGAATATAACCCACGACCCGGTTACTGGCAATTCCCGGTGCTGAGTACATCAGAATAATGTTGTGGAACGGTTGCCTCCATTAATCCGATTCGTGAGGAGCATAACTAGCTACGAGACTTGGAGTACAGCGTCAACATGATTTCGAGGGGGAAAAAACCAAGCAGTATCGCATGACACAACGAAAAAGCAGTGCCAGAATTAATGTGTTAGGTATGCTGCCTAGTGAGCAAAGCAACTGTACAGTATGCGGGTCAGAATGGTCGTCAGCGATGAGTATGGATACATGGTCGCGAATGAATGAGAAACTAAAAAAAGAGCTTAGAAGGATCGCGCATACAGAATTCAGAAAATACAACAGCGAGCAAGCGAGCGCGCCTCGACACACGGGGCATGTGCTCACGGGTGGGATCGCGATGGAGATTGACGCCCTTCGTGAATGTCTGAGGGAGATTCACCAAAGGTAAAGGGAAGTTCGGGGTCAATTCCAAACGCGCCGGCATCGAATGTTTGCCAGAGGGAATCTTGGTCACTTGTCGAGTATCCATTCGTATTATAATTTCGAATGTAATCAAGCCCCAAAAACGGCAGTCCTGGGGCAGGGAACGAAGAGGTTGGTGGTGTGGTTGAAAGATGAGTATACCCGACATCCGAGGAGCTGCTATACCAAGTTGGATCGATGCTAGATGACGAATGTTCATATGTGGTATATGGAAGCGAGCTGGGTTGCAATCCGGAAGCGTATATGTCGACACCACGATGATCCCCTGGGCCACCATCCCATTGGTGACTGCTGGTAGATACAAGAGGGCTATGGTGCATCCCGTAGTCTTGAGGCGAAGGGACATGGAGTGGGGAGAGAGGTGGGCCTGTGTAATTGTACGGGGATGCACCCACAAGACGGGGACTTCCCTCCTGCTGCTGAGTGGTTTCCATGGTGGACATGGATGGCGAGGGCAAATTAACGGACGCTGGGGAGCTGTGAGAGCTAGATTTTCCACCCATCGACTGTGGGCTGGAAAATACCCCAGGATAAGACAAGCTCGAACCACCGAGACCTTCACTCTCGTCATGCCCCCTCTTGCGAGACGTCGACCGGTTGCGTTGTGCTACAGTCCACGATAAGTCAGCAAGCATCACTACAAAGCGCATATTTTCCTTACAATCTACACGATACGGTGACGAGACAAGGGGCCGACGCGTAGGATTTGGGTCTCGTGAGCGGCTGATTTTCCTTGGTTTCATCTTTATCGGTCGGTTCATGGTCGGCACCTGTCCCGAGGAAGAAACAAGCGATCGCCTGGATTCCAATGCTGTCGGCGCAATGTTTTGAGCCATGGGAATTCCACAAGCGTTGTTGCTAGTTCTCCTTATAGCCTCGTCTGCGGTGCTCGTCAACTCGGCGAGCAGCTCCTTGCATTTACGAGCACCTGGCCAATGGCCTTCCCATGACTCTATGATTGGGAGACAGCTTTTAGCTTCATCCATTGCGGTAGCTGCAGCCTTCATATCCGAGGAATGCATGGCATACAGAAGGATAACAACAGCGGAACTGAAAAGATGCTGGATGAAAAAAGCAAGATGATGTGAGGTTGGCACGACATTATTGATCGAAGGTGCAAGACGGAGGCATGAACGGGCAGATGCGACAGCCTTTGCAGTTGAACTGGGTACGACCGATTGGTCGCGCTTGACCGGTAAAAAATTGCGATGAAGGGTAGTGAGTACTGAATAGTAGTGGCTGCATAAGACGACGGTCATGGACATATGCTTGTCGCTGGTGCTCGGATTGCTGAAAGAGGTGGGAAAATCTTCGAACCACCTGGTGAGTTCCAGGTCAAGAGTCTCGACAGAGCGCTGTAACTCCACCCTCTTCTCGGGTTCGATGGTTTCTTTACAACTGTCGATGGCGTACACTTGTCGTAGGACGCGGCCAGCGATTTGATAAAGGGTCACTAAGGCGATGGTCCCCGACATTAGGGACGGAGGTTTTTGCGACAGTTGAACGCCAGTGAAGTACTCGGATAACCATTCGTCGTCGATGTCCAGTGGAAGTTCAACGTCGCAATCAGAGTCCTCTATACCAAGCGGGCGACCAAGTGCAAGTGCCAGCATGCGATCTAAACAGTACACGCTCCACCAGATTTTCCGCCGCCTCTCTTTCTCAATAGAGGATATGGATAATCGGCGCGGCGAACGCTGCAATTTCGTGAGTAATAACCGCGGGTTCAAAGGCCGATCCTTACATGCAACCCTAAGTCTTGCGCATTGCGTACCGCTTGTCCTACGAGGAGCCAAGCCTGGGGTAGGCAGTTGATAGAACACAAGAACGAAGACATGAGAATAAAGGTTTGGACGTGAGACACTTGAATCGATGCATGGCTGATGTAGTGTAGAATCAAGGCCCTGACGGAGGCAGCAAAATCAGTGTTGACAGGTAAGTGACCACAGTCCGTGCGAGCTTACCTCTCGTAGTAGGTCATGCCTATCCCACCATCGTCTAGGCGATCGCTTGTTAGGCGTGGGTCACTGACCAGCCGAGCGGCGCAAGCGAAAACAGCAAAGATGGTGGAAATGAATGGAGCCTCGACGTGGATGAATGCTGCGTCGCTCCTCTTTGCCATGAGACGCTTGTATCTGACCATGAACGAGGGCTTATCAAAAATAGGCATCAAGAAATGGAGGCGTTCAAAATACGCATCGATCTGATGCATGATCATAATTAGTAGTGGTCGGTCTAAACGATGTCTCACGTGCTTACCAACTTGTCACACAAGTCTTCATCAGGGTATTCGACTTCGTCTGCACGGGGAAGGGCATGTATCTTTCCGAAGAAGACTGATGCTGGGAAATAGAGTTTATTCGCGCTAGACCCAGGCGCCCGTGGGTCCTCTTCCATCGGAGAGACACGATGGAGGGGGTTTGTCGTCAGGGTACGGAAGGACTGGATCAATGACATTGTGGAGGAGCCACCGATCCAACGAAGATGACCGTGTTCGTCCAAGGCGAGCTGACCAAAAGATTCGGAGACATCGTCTTCCATCTTCACGGAAGATGACTCGGGTGAAGAACTGTCGTCCGTGCGGGCATCTGCGGCGGCCTTTGATGACATGGCCTGGAGGACTATTGATGCCGGAGGTAGAGTGCCTTCCTCAGCCGCTCCAGTTGCGGGGGACGGGCCGGGTGTGGACGAAACACCCAAGGATGGCCCAAGCTGCTCAAGGACAGGCGTTATTTGAGAAAAGAGGGATTCCATGTGGAGTAGACGTGCTTCGAGTTCTTGGACATAGCTGGGGAAAGGTGAGGGAGTTAGGTAAGCACGAGGTGGGACGGCGACGTACTGTCTGCTCAAGGCGGCCCTGTCCTTGGTCTGGAGCCAGGTACACTGGGATCCGGACGATTGACATTGCGCGCAAGTTGGCTCACAGCCATCGCACTTGATTTTCTTTCGTCTGTCGACGATTTGGTCAGAGAGCGTGTTGGAGATGGGTAACACCGAAGCGAGGGCGGGATGTGGCACGAACCTGCAGCTTTCGCATGCGCGCCAGACTCTCCTGCGCTGGAGCTGGACTGGCTTGGCGCCAACGTCGGCGGGTATGGAGCCGTCTTCGATGCGTTTCTTCTTTGAGTGGTGGGTCATGGAATACAAGTCTTCAGAGTAAAAGGTGTGTTGTGGACGAGGATAATGACTGTGGGGTGGTCTGACAGTGTCAAGATATCGCCGGATAGCTGTCGGGTCGGCCCGATTGAGGGGCCAGGAATGACTAAGCCAGTCCATCTCACTCGGCTGCACAGCCATCTCGTCAGTCATCCTCCTCGTGCAGCAACCAGTACACAATGCCGGCCTACCGTGCTCTGCTTGTCCTCGCCGCTGCACAGTAATCGAGCGGAAAGGTATGTGTGAGGTGCACACAGTCTGCTTGCTCTTTTACCCTGTCTTTTTATAAGAACGAGTTCGGAAATGAATGTCATTCCTGTGATCTCCACCATGTCAGCAAATGTCTTCCGGACAACCCCTTCACCCGAATCCGTTGAACAGTGCCCGATATGCGGCATCATAGCCACCAACTGAATACCTATCTCCCACTCGCCAACTTTCCAAGCGAGTACAGGCATTGCCCGTTTGACTAATGGCCTCGCTTTTCTCTCGCCCTTGGGGTGCCAAGCCTCATCCCCCTCGATTGGGGCTGGTGGTGCCAAAGAACGCGTCAGCCGTTCCTATTCAAGTAACCGCTGCGCCTCATATGTTCTTCCGCGATGGAATCCCAGCAACATACTTCGATTGTTGTCACATAACTTACTTCACCTTTTCATTATTAAGGAACACTCTGTGCTATTCAAATCGGTTTTTTGTTTTGGCGCTAGAACAAGTCATGCGGTAACATTAGTTCCATGAAGACCTTTTTTTCATATTAGGACCGGAGGACAATCCTCCCCGGAGACAAATAATCCATTTTGACACGACATGTTCAATCCTGGCGCGGTATTTGGGCATCAGCTGATCCACGGCACGTGTAGAACAATGGAAGTTGAGGTTACGATGGTGAAAAAGGGAAAATGACTGTTCACCATCACCTCCGGGCACTAAAATAGTCAAATTCCTAAGCTCCACTGGGAAATATTCAAGGTCCTATCACGCTAACGACTCCTGATCACCAGGGTCTTCCATTTAGTGACCTAACTCTGTCAAGTTCGAGAGCTAACGAGCTGCGTCAGAGCTTTCACCAACGCTTCGCTCGAGACCCCTTGATTTACATCAAGTAACCCGCGGTCATTGACCGGTCGACCCTCGAAAACAGGGGACTTGTCAAGTCGTGCCCAATGGTCTCGGAATCTGTACGACACTAAGAATACGTGTGCGCGCAAATCGTATCAGAAGCATCAAGATGACGAACGCTCTCTGCAAAATTGGGAGTGCATCCATTCTCTCCTAACACTTCTCTGCGCCCTCCACTAAGTGTGTGTCACACCAAACGTCCTTGCCGCCAATGGGCATCACCGTTGCTATCTATTCTATTGGCCACATATCCGTTTAGACGAACCCCTCCACGACCCCAGATACAGACCCTGGACGCTCCAGCTTTGGTGAAGAACTGACACCTACTTCGGTATCATGCCTGTTCCAGTAGAATCGTGAGAGTTGCAAGATTGGACCTGCTCTTTACTCACAATCCGTTGAATAGAACCGTTCGGGTGCACCAGAAGGTTTTTGCCTCAACTAAACCTACGTGCATCATCTGCACTGTATGAGTGGACATCTAACAGTCGTCTTATACTAGTCACAAGCGTGGTCTAGTTGTAATCACGTTACAACAACGGAGCCAGTTATTTATCACAAATGACTCCACACGGAGCGGAAAACGCCACGCATGTGTTTATGATGTCTATAACTGCTATCTTTCTGTGATAGGCCTGCACCTGAGATAAATTGTGGGCGGCTCCGATCATACTCACTCCACACAAGGTGACAATAATTACGGAGGACAGACCAAAATTGTGCATACAAGCCAATTCTTACTGACTCCTTGTTCTCCTCTATCATAATCCTATCAACCTATTAGAAGCATGGAGTCGCTACTTTTAGTCAAAAACCTTAATTTGCTATCCTCGTCGTGATAGTTTCTTCTTGTATCCTAGTTACGGCGCGAATCGCAAAGGTGTCTTGTGTGCTGTAATACCCCAGAGTGTGGTAGCATGCTGTTAGCTCTTCCACGCGAGGCTGCATGGGTGCATTGCACACGAAACACGTTGTCCGGGCGCTGCGCGTGTCCCTGGAACTGGAACGAGCCGAGAGCTCGTGCGGGATTTACTGGACACATGAAGGCACTTGCGGAGTCCAATGAGACTGGATATTGAGTCGTTGTCATGCTTGCCAAGCGGACGCTCATAACTGAAGCGACAGTCGCAAGTTTCGATGGCTGTGGCTCAGTTGTAAGAGACCGTACGAGATAAAGCTTACATGATTGGAGTGAGCAGGTGGTCCATGTTCCGTTCTCGAAGCTCAGAAGCGGAGATCATGCACGAGGCCTTGTTGCAAAAGAGGATGGAGGTTTCAGAGGGCGGCTCTGCAACCGAGCCAACAATGGTAACTTTGTGATCCATCAGCATCGGTACCGTAAGTATAATGATGCCCGTTCACGTATTGGAATTGACCTCGACCGCCACGCGGTACACGGAGGTTTTGAACGCAAGGTTGCTGAGACCCATTCCCATATGGATAACATGCCAGATTCTTCCTTATCGACCAGTGGTGATAGAATTTGGGGATATTGCAAGTCTGCAGAGCCCATGGCCCACTGGCAGGGCCTGATCAACAAGGAGGTGTTCACCAAGTTGTGTATCCTTGTTTGCCATGGCGTGTGGCGTGGTCTGAACCGCCAGTCAAGGCAAACTTTTGATTCGCAGCTTGGCAAGTAGGATACTTGTAATGGCGGACACCGACGTGACACAAGCAGTGCTGAACGGGGACACCGATCCTGCCATCGACGACAGTGAGGAAACTGAGTCAAAGGTATTCTAGTTCCCTTTAAATTCGTTGCAGCCAAGAGTTCTCAATACCCTCACAGGAAATTCAGCTGATGAAACAACGCGTGGAGGAGATGGAAATGGAGGCGAAAAAGCTGCGTGAACTGCAGGCTGCAGCAGAGTCACAAAATGCCGCGGACGGTGCTGCAACAGATCAGGGTGTTCCGATGGAAACTGAAGAAGAAAGGGCCGCTGCGGACAGTCGAAGTGTCTTTGTTGGAAACGTGGGTTCGGTCATCTGGTGTCGCTTTCCACTTCCTCCTTCACTCAAATGGCCGTCGCCAGGTTGATTACGGTGCAACCCCAGAAGAGATTCAGGGACATTTCCAGGCTTGCGGGACTATCAACCGAGTGACCATCCTCTGCGACAAATTCACGGGTCACCCTAAAGGGTGTGTGACCTCTTTTTCGGGCTTCTTGGCCATTGGCAAATAACCTCCACTTCAGATTCGCTTATGTTGAATTCGCCGATGCGGACTTCATAGACGCTGCTTTGGCAATGGACAATTCACTTTTCCGTGGACGACTAATAAAAGTAAGCGCTGTATATTATAGGAACGTGGAAAACGTATAACAAGTATGACCAGGTAACAGCCAAACGTACTAATATTCCCGGCTTCAATCGAGGTCGAGGTCGGGGAGTATACAGGGGTGGATATCGAGGTGGATATCGGGGTGGCAGCTTCGGGTACAACCCCTATCGTGCTCGCGGGAGGTGAGTTGTTGCTAACTGCCATGTGGATTACTCTTACCCGGAGGTTACCAGAGGGCGGGGACGTGGGTACTAATTCAAAAGCCGAGCAGCGAGGCGACCTGACACGTTTGGCCCTGCTAATGTTGCATCTCTCTACTCCCGTGCAATTCCAGTAGTTGCCACCGTAATACGTTTGAGACAGTTCCTGCTATGTATTCCTTGCTTTCAATTATAAAGCTATACATAATGAGTACCTGTGACAATGTCCGTCTGGACTTTGGACTCTTCAGATATTGTTTACCGAGCGTGCTTTCCAAGTTTGGTAGTAGGTGTTGCTTCATTCACAACGATGGTCGTGGCCTTTAGAATATGCAGGTCCGTGGCGAGGAGGTTTCTCTCCTCCAGCGCAGTACCTGCTAGCTATCCGTTTTCTAAAACTGCCATCCTTCCTCCCCCGCTTCCAACTCCTTCGGGCCAGCGTGATGCTCTCCGGAAAGGCAAAGGTCTCATGACTTTTTTGCGTCAAGGTCTGCCAGAGCCCAAAAAACGGGAATGGCTCGCAACCTTGTTCTCCCGGAGGCATCCTGACCGACTTCTTCCCGGCTCTGTGCTCACTGTCACGACCGAACACGCTCCTGGTATTTTCTCTGGAGTGCTCATATCAGTCAGGAGACGCGGCCCAGACACCTCGTTCGTTCTGCGCAACGTTGTCCAGCGAACCGGCATTGAAATGCAATTCTTTGTCAATTCTCCGCATTTGAAGGACATCAAGATCAGACAGAGGGCGGGTGAGCGCAAGGGAACGAAACAGCGGCGAGCGAAGTTGTTCTTCCTTCGGGATGCGCCAGACAAGATGACAGACATTTCGTCGGGCGTGGGCAGGTCATGAGCTCGTACGTCTCGAATATCTCTGGGTGGTTCACATGCATATTCAGCCATTTACAGCTCTGCTACTGCTTGGTGACCGTGAGGCAGTTGGTTGAAGCTACATTAGAGAGTACAGTTAGGATAGTCGGTGAATATACGGGCACGAGGTCTCAAATACCGGGCGTGATTAGCTAGCTGCCAAAAGGGGATGAGTATGGCATGCCTACCTTGCAGCTTATCCACCACAGCAAACTTCGGTCTGCCTCACCGTCGCAGTCATGCCTCGAAAAAACAATTCACTTCGCAATCTTATCCTGTCCCCAAAGCGCTCGTCCTCTCCCAGTCCACCATCACCCACGTTCTCAGACGTAACACACGCCTCTGCCATCAACTTTGGCGTTAATGGCCCGGAGAAGATCATTACTCGGGCAAACCTCAAAGTAAGCTTGCAGGCTTATGACGAGGTATGTATGCGGTGCTTTTCCGCTACGTACTATACGGGGCGCACGCATTCTTATGCACTGGTCTTAGTTTATGAGTTGCAGTGCGAATTACCGCGCAGCACTACTCCACATGGGCAAAGCGACCGCAGCGTTCGCCGATTCGTTGGAGAAGTGTTCAGCGTGCGTTGGGAATTCCCGTTGTCAGAAGAAAAACAAACTGAATATACCGCAGTCTGAAAGGCCCGTCGTACGAAGCAGGCACTAGGCTTCAAGCAGCTTCAGGATTACATCACCTCATTGGCAACCACTGGCACGTATTGGTTCGTCGTGTCCTTTGTAACCTTGTATTAGCATCCTTGACTTTGTCCTCAGGCGGAATCGCTCGACAAGAGTTTTGAGAAACCTTTGCGTCAGCACTTGGATACTTACAAAACTATAGTACATGTACGCCGTCTTATTCGGCCGTCCGGTGGTCTCATTAATTTTCCACAGGAACGCTCTGCTTCATATGAAAAAGCACTCCGGGAGAAGAGTGAAATCATCCGTCGAACAGAAGCGACCAACATGAACAAGAAGCAGAGGAGTACGTTGCTTTCCATAACTCAAGAACTTCGTTGACGTCTTCCAGACCTCCAGAGCTTCCGAGAAGCGCTGTCCGTTCTACAGCGACAGGTTGATGAACTCGATGACCTAAAGGCCCAGCATTATCGCGAAATCATGGAGCACGAGGAAGAGGTCTGGAATGTAGTGCAAGCAAAGGTATGTTCATGAGCATGGACTGTGCCTTCCTCTGACCCTTTTTCCCAGGTTTGCGTTGCAGTGCGTTCTACCATGGACATGTTTGATAGGTTCACTGCGAAAGCGTACGTACTATGTGCTATCGGACGCTGTTATGCTTTCCTATCTCATCCTTCCATTTTCTCAGTTCCGACCCTATTTTGGAGCCCATGCTCCAGTCCGTTCCAGATCCATTTGATTCGTACGGACCACCACAGGCGGAAGATCGGATATTCACCATTCTCCCACCACTCGCCGTCATTGCCAACGCACCATCTCCCTCTCCAAGTCCGCTGGCAAATACACCACCCTCCAGTAGTCCACCATCCGACATCCTCGATCACTCGTGGGCTCCTACTGGCAACCTATTTTCCAACTCATCCTCGGAGTGGAGTGACGTCTCATCACCTTCTACTTCCCCCCGGTCAGCATCACCTTCTGCGACTATCAAGCGTCGCCAATCTCATCCCCCTTCGACGAGTCATCATTCACGCAAGTCAGATTCAAAGCTGCGCAGTGTTCTGACAGTCATCGACGAATCCCATGTCGTGCACACGATCGAAAATTTAGAAGCAGGTAGACCAGAACCCAGACCAGCTTCGTCCTCCGATGTGAATGGTGGCATTCTGCCACCTTCTGAACAAGAGGAATGGGGTGCTTTCGGTTATGGCACTGAACCCCCGTGTACGGATACAAGCCGGGGGGATGAAACGCCACGTCATTCGACTTCATTGGTCACCACTTTACATATCCCTTCGTATGACCATGATCACACAATTGAGCCTGGCCTCGCTCCGGACACCCGATCAGATCATACGTTACTCTTGGATTCGGGTCGACCTGAATCAGTTTGAAGCCACCTTCTTAATTTGGTTCCCTTGGATTGTTGCCTGAGCAAGGATGGAAGGTGGACAGCGTTGACAGCATATGATATGATATTATGGCCTACGTAGTGCTAGGCCCTAAAACCGGAAATGGAGAGAAAATATTTATTGTAATGTACTAGCAAGGTCACCACCCCAATGTCAATGTCCGGCGAAAAGTTGCAACGTGGAGAGCTGAAATAACGCAGACAACGCACGAGATGAAGTGGGTTCATATAAGACACCATAACTCCTGTCCTCCCTGCAGGCATCCGACAGGTCCTGTATTTTCGTGAGCAAGTGGCCCGTTCTCCGCATCCTGTGGTCGTCTTTCCAGCATCGAACTCATTGGGGATGCTGAGCCCGCGATATTCGGAAGCTGAAAGAAGGTACGAGCGATAACGGGGGAGGTACATCCAATGATTCCGTACCATCCATTCTAGACATTCATTGAATGACGAACAGAAGAGTCTGACCAATGCACGCCAATGGGCTTGCTTGCGTTCTAACTCCCCTGCTTCGTCCCTCTTCATCATCCGCACCCCACCCCACAAGTTGTCAAATCACGTCTAATTGTCAGCCAAAGCATGGACAGCTACGATGATGCCAAGGAATAAGGTACACCGTTCCGAGCGATGTATTCCAGCTTGTTTGTGTCTTCCATGGTTCAAGTATGGATACCTTGGATACCGTATTGAGACAAGACGTCCCTGGCGACGGTCGCTGGACTCTTGAAGAGAGGGTCAGTACCAGCACTGGTTTTTGGGAAGGCGATCACATCTCGGATCGACTGTGTTTTGCAAAGAATGGACATCAACCGATCAAACCCTAGATGGAATGCACGCTGGCACGCTCAGTCCAATTCCCAGCGGAGGCGCCTACACCCACCGAGCGCGATTCCACCATGTGGAGGAGCGCCACATTTGAGAGCATGCAGCAGATGGTCAAAAGTGGCTTTTTCTGATTCATTAAGCTTTTTTGGGATGTCAGTTGCACGAGGTGCAGTAACTGAGCCACTGGTCTTACCTGGAGAACGTGAGAAAATACATACTCCTGCATGGCAGCATCGTGCACCCTGACCGAGCCTCCTCCGATTTCGGTGCCATTCAGCACGAGATCGTAATGCTGTCCTCGAATCTAAGGAACCAAAAATCAACTCAGGGACCAGGGCCTTTGCTGAGAGATTTGTGCGCAAACCTGGTCGATGCGACCATCATACATAGCCTTGATATCTTGCCACATGGGAGCGGTGAACGGGTGATGAGTGCTAGTCCATCTACCACGCGCCAAAAAGTCCTTGTCTGGATCCGACCTAGTGAAAAGGGGGAACTCAGTCACCCATAAAAAGTGTGGATAAGGCGGAGGAACGTAATCCCCTGAAACAAGATGAAGCGATCGAAAGACAACAGAGATAACGTCAGACACACCGAGATTCTGCGCTGACTCGGATAGTCGTGTTCGTATTCGACCTAATGGCGTGGATCCGCCCTGTGCGCGTGAGACGTGGAACGAATCGGTGGAAGCCACACTTACCTCGGGAACTGCACGACGCCTCGATACATATAACGTGTCGCCCACGCTGATTCTCAGCACGTTGTTCAGGGTGGCATGGTGCTCAGGGCCAACTGCGGAGAACATAAACTCGTGTTCGCACAACCAGGTCAGTAAATTGCTGCTGGTGACCACGATGCGATTCTGTATGGCAGTGTGTGGACGATGAACTTGGCTAATCTCGTTTCGGGACGTACAACAGTGGGCTCGTCGGTTAGCTGATATTGTTCATTTGCGTGGATAAAAGGCAGGTTATCGGAACGTCGGACGATCAGTGTCTCGAGAGCTTGTCCGAGATCTGCAAGTGATGCCTGATGATAATGAGGAAGCAGTGGAGTGATATTCTCAATCTTGGATTGAACGCGTTTAGTTTCATGGTGAAGAGAGACAAGGCTTGTAGCACCTCCATGGCAAAGCGAGTGTCAGGTTTATCTGAACCATACTGAGAGTGACCAATATGAAGACAAGTACGCAGATTTGAATTGAGCTAGCTTACACGCGCCATCGCTTCCGCATAAGTCGTGACTTTAAACGAAGTTGGGAGGCAAATTCCGTCGACTTGCTGCCATATCTTTCCGATCAGCGACTCGATTACGGCGCGAACCTCGTGACCGCCTATTCGCCAACCATCGTTATGAGAGTTGGGGGGCGGACCCCAGGACACGTAGGCCATTTCGAGATCGATTTGGGTAAATTCAGGTTGTCTGTCCTTGCGGCCGTCCTCATCACGGAAACACTTGGCGAATTGGAAATATTTATCAATCACACCAGAGCAAATGAGAAGTTGCTTCGGTTGTTGGGGCGACTGTGGGAGTGAGTAAAAAAGGGGGGTATCATTGATGCTACCTTGGGAGGCAGATCTGCGGACCCTGCTTGGAACAAGGAACTCTCTGGCGCCCTCGGGGGAAGATCTGAGGAGGAGAGGAGTCTCGACTTCGAGAAAGCCTGGACCATCAACGGAGCTAAATTGAGTTCAAGATGCATCGGTGAGAGGACGCACCATCGGCATGCAGATGCTCTCGGACGAGACGGGAGACATGGCTTCGCTGTCTGATATTCTTTGCCAGCACGCTCCTGCGGAGATCAAGATGCCGGAAGCGAGCCCTAAGCTCGTCATTGACCTGTAGCGGGAACTTAATGACTGCCGGGACGGAAGCGTACAAGGAGACCGACCGGGGTACGATCATCAGAGGGGTAGAAAGGCAGTGCAGGGGAGGCAGGATTGAGGACGGTGAAGGAGTCGACTTGAACCTCGATCTCTCCGGTGCCAGACTTTGTACGTGTGAGGGACGGGCAAGAAGACGGTAAAGAGGGGCAACTGACTGAGCGACGGTCTTTCTTGGGCCGCTCGGATACGCGGCCTTGAATCAAGACGGATGATTCGACAGGGACGTCCGATAGAGATGGGAAATCTGCATGGTCGTGTGGGTTCCGACGGACGACGAGCTGTGTAGTTCCAAAGGAATCCTTGATGGGGAAGAAGGAGAGCACGTTTGAGATTTTGCTTGATTTGGCGAGATCATTAGCTGGAGCGTGGGGAGCAGATAAGGAAGGTACCGCTCGGGAAGGATCCAGCCGGCGAGAGCGACGTGGGCGCCGGCATGTGCGGCGGAGAGCTCACCACAGGAGTGGGTGCGGGTGGGGTAGGGGGCTAATGGGGGGGTCGGTCAGTCTCGCTGTAGTCGGGCTGGGGTTGGACTGACCAGAATGGAGAAACCTGTGGAGGAGAGCGCGGGTGGCGCGAATGATGGGCATGATGATGAAGGTTTGCCAGCAAAGACTGTTACGTTATGACCAACCCGACTGTGGCCGGACATATAAGACTCCCTGGCACTGGCACTCCCTTCCTCCTCCTCCTCCTCCTCCTCCTCCTCCTCCTCACCCACCGATGTCCCTGCATGCACTCCCAGTCGAGCTCATTCTCTCCATATCCGAGCACCTCCCCTCAGACGCCCTCCCCGCTTTCGCCCGGACCTGCTCAGGCCTCTGCCCCGTCGTCCAGCGCGTCCTCTACCGCCATCTCTCCGCCTCCGCCTGGTCACGCAACCTCGACGTCGTGGCGCTTCTCGCGAGAAAACCCCACATCGCACGCCATGTTCGGTCCTTTTACCTCGCCGTAGACTCGGTCTCCCCTGTCTTCCGCCGCTTTTACAACATTCTTGCCAAGGCCCTCTACAACATGTCTGAGCTGCACTCACTCCACTTGCTCGTCGACTCCTCCCTCAGCTGGGTCCTGCGCGATGCCAGCTCCGTCTATCCCAACCTCGTCCACTTTACGTCCACTTTTTCCTTGGACGACAACGTCGTCCGTTTCCTCCAAAAGACGCCGTCCCTCTTGGAACTAGAGGTGGATTCTATTCCCACCGTGTTAGCGCGCACCCCTCCGATCTCTTCCCTCCCGGAGACATCTATACCACATTTAGAACAATTCATTGGCTCTTCTCGTGCCGCAACGCTAATCGTACCTGGCCGGCCAGTCAAGAGCATCCATCTCAACGGAACCAGCCTCGCAGAAGACGACATTCCCCTCCTCGCCCGCTCGACCGCACCCGTCCTCGTCTTGGGAGCCGTGACAAATTCGTCCCCAGTCGCGTTCCTCCAGCTCCTCCACCGTCATCTCCCTCATCTTGCATACCTGCGTGTCATGTCCACTCAGAATCTCTTTCAGCCACCCACTGCCGTATGTTTGCAGGCTAGTCGCAGACGCGAATTTGAAACTGACACTTGTATAGGAGTTTTACGAGCAGGTGGCCAACGTGCTCGCTTCGTTCTTGGAACTCAACGCGTTCGAGCTATCCGGGATGCATTGGGGCTCTCAACGAAAACGCGACGATGAATCCAAGCGGGTTTGGCAGTCATCACCCCTTTCGAGTACGACTCACCCGAGCGATGATTTCTTGTTTGGGACGGACATCTTCTTTGCATATTGATGGCCTGTACACATTTCTTGTGTGTGTGTGTGTGTGTGTGTGTGTAAGAACAATATTTTTATGATAGCCGTTGGAAAGGGGGCCCGTTACTATCAGCAGTAATGTATACAATTCGTCTAATGTGGCACGCGATTCCTACGCCAATTCCTCTATTGCCCGATGAACGAAGGAACCAGCATCATAACAAATCAGTGAACCTTCATCGAGCTCGGCGAGACTGAAATTTCGGCCCCCGATAAAGCGTGCAGCAACGCCGACGTACTTGTTGCTACTATGGGCGACCTCGAACTTGCGAAACTGCCAACCTCTGGCAGGCTCGCCATCGATAGTGATGTTTTCCTTGACGACGTCGTACTGTATTCGGCGAAAGTCGAAACCGAGGCCGATGCCGAGGGCTTTTGTGTACGCTTCCTTGAGGGTCCATACCCAGTAAAGGCGGCGGATGGCTTCTGGCTCTGGCACGTCTGCGAGCAGGGTGGTCAGTTCGAGAGGGGTGAGCTAGAGTGCAAAGATGAACCAAGGACGCGAACAGAGGGAGGGCGTCGTACCTGGCTGGAGATAGAGTCTACGAACTCTGGAAAAGTAATGCGGGAAGGTACTTTGAGCTGCATGACGTCGACGCCGACATTGTAGGCGGGTGGGCCGAGATCGCCTGTGCCAAAGGCCATCGCGACGACGCCCTCGTCGTGGGTGACGTTGAAACCGAGTGGGGGATCGAGGCCGGGTGTTGTCTTTGGGGGAGGGGATGAGGGGCGGGCACTGGACGGGAGCAGATGCTGACTTACGGAGTAGGGTTTGCCGGTGTCAGTCGTAGCAAAGGCGATCACATCGCGTGGGACGCCTCGTTTGCAGAGGAGCACACGGGGGAGAAGCGAGCCGATTAAGGAGCCTTTCATGAGAGAGTCAGTGTGTGATGGGGAGAGAAGAAGAAATGACTGACGGCAGGCATCCTCGCGACGGTGGAAGCGGGTGATCTTTGAGCGGGCGGGCTGATCGAGGAGGGGCAGCGCGGAGTGGTAGAGCTGTCGGGGGTGTATGAGCGATGAGAAGGGGATCAGGGTGCAGGCGGGGACGAGCGTACCTTGTCGGGAAAGTCAGTCTTGTCGTAGATGATCGTCCAGACCTGCATCGTCGTCGCAGTCGCAGAGCTTCATTTCGACTCCGATGTCCTCAGCACCCATCCTCTTCAAGTTTGTCTCCATCGGTCTCTTCATCATCGACGAATTTGCCTTTGCAGACAACGACGGCATCCCCATACAAAAGTCCCTCCCCAGCCAGATCGGCGGCGGCGGCACATATGCCGCCATCGGTGCCCGTATCTGGTCCGTCCCTCCCCGCCCCACTCGTAGCACAGAGCCTGACTCCCCCCAGGCTCCCTCCCTCCAGCGTCGGCATGATCGTCGACAAGGGCAACGATTTTCCCCACCACGTCCACCAGAAGCTCGTCTCATACGGGCACGACATGTGGCTCTTCCGCGCGCACACCGATCGCGAGACCACCCGTGCGCTCAATTCCTACCGCGGTGACCTTAGAAAGTCGCGCCATGTCTCTCGTCCGATCCGATTCACAACTCCTAACCGCGTGTCCGCAGCTTCGAGTACCTCACCCCACGCGTTAGGCTGTCCCCGCGGGATTTGCACGGAACTCGTCTTGCTCACCCCGCAACCCTGCATTTCATTTGCTCTCCCACCCGCGCCCTCCAAGTAATCTCCGAGGTAGACTGGAATCCGATCGTTATCTTTGAACCCATTCCAGTCAGTTCCCTCCTCTCCCCCCCACCCATCATCCGCACACAATCCGTTCATTCAGGATAGATGCGTTCCCGAGGAGTTGCCCACCCTCATCATCGCCATGGCTTCCATCGACGTCCTAAGGTATACGTATAGCACATCTTCGCGTCTTCGATAGCTCATACCTATAGCCCAAATGCACAAGAGGCGCTCGCTCTCCTCTCTTTGACCTCGCCTGTCACTCGCGACGCCGTTCAATCTGCCGCACTCCGCTTCCTTGATTTCGGCGTGGGCCCATCTGGGAAAGGCTGTGTGATCATACGAAGTGCTGCTCTTGGAGCATGTGTCGCAACTCGCGAAAAGGGGTGCAGATGGGTCGACGCCTTTTGGACAGCTCAGGATACCTCCAATATCGTAGACGTCACTGGTCAGTGTATCCGCACTCCCACTCCCATCCCGTCCCTGAAAAGACAGGCTCGTCAAGGTGCCGGAAATAGCTTTCTAGGGGGCCTTGCTGCTGGATTGGTATTGGAAAACGGCGACGTGTACCGAGGTATAATCTATTTCTGGTGCCATTGGCCCTGCATCTCACCGTGCATTGTAGCTGCATTTTATGCATCCGTATCGGCCTCGTTTACGATCGAGCAACAAGGGCTGCCATCCTTGTCAGTTAATTCAGAGAGTGGAATGGAAGAATGGAACAAGGATTCCCCCCGGAGAAGACTCGAAGCATTACGCCAACGCCAGAGTGGTCAAGCATGATGACGTAGTCGAACGTGTACAATATACATACCCCCTCCGTCTTTCACTCACTTTATGGTTGCTGTTGAGGTTGCGCAAACTTGGCCCGGCTCAGCGCGAATAGCTCCTCTTGTTTCGCTTGAAGTTCCTCCGGTGTCAGCCCAGAGTCCTTGATCTTGTCTGCCTTTTTCTCTCGATCCTGTATGCAAAATGAGTACGCCCTTGACACGATGCACCACACGCACCTTTTGTTGCTGCTTGTGGTCTTTGAGAACGTCCTCCACCTCTGACGTAAACGAATCAAATCCGAGGCGCTACAAGCAGTCGGATGGCGAATTCACTCGAGATAACCGCAAAACGTACCTTTAATGCACCAATAATGTGCTCCGGCGCTATCGTCTTTTTCGACTCTTGTTCGCATATCTCATTTGCTTCTGACGAAATCAGATGAATGAACTCTAATACAGACACTTGAGTCCTGCGAAAACACTCAGCGGTCATAGTGTATGTTCACCTACACAGCACTCGATCACCAGATCCCGAGTTTCTTTTGCACATGTAACCTCGTTTGGGAGCAATTCTGCGGCGCAGAGGGGCAGGTGCTTGAATACCGCGTCCCGGCATCGGGGACCTGCGACTGCCGCACTCACCGTTGATCATCTTTGCGACCGTTGCCTTTGGTAACGACAAATCGTCATCTGCGGATCCAGAACCTATGTGTCCCTCTCGGTCAGACATGTGTGTGTGCGACGGAGACGCCTTGAACAAGCTGCAGGGGGATGGTATACGTGTTTGGGTGATTTCGAAGTCCGAAGGTTAGTCCGAATCCTCGACCACAATGTCGTCGGTATGTGTTCAGTGACTACACTCGTTCTTTCCATGCTGATCCCCACTCACAGGTCAGCCCAGTCAACCCCAAACCATTCATGCAGGAGCTCACCGGAAAGCCTGTCTTTGTCAAGCTAAAATGGGGTCTGGAATACAAGGGTTTCCTCGTCAGTACAGATGGCTACATGAATCTCCAAGTGCGTCTATTGTCCATCCCGTTTGACGATGCTGTCTGAGTCGATCTCTATCAGTTGGCAAACACCGAGGAATTCCAAGACGGCAACTCCACGGGCACCCTTGGTGAAGTCTTCATTCGGTATGTACCATACTACGCTTCGATCACTGCTCCGACTCACGACACACGAAGCTGTAACAATGTGCTCTATATCATAAGTATCATTACTCTCCACGCTCGCTTTCTGCTAAATCGCGTCCGTGTCTCCACAGAGAGGCCCCTTCAGAATGATCGCGCGACCGGCGATTGCGCTTGTATGTCAAAACGCTGTGCTGTGCAAACTGCCTCAGCTGTAGCCTGAACTATTTGTAACGCGATAATGTTGACGCCGATATCGATCTGATCTTGGATCCTGTCGCGATCAAAACTGCGTGTTCGGCTTTGAAAGATGATCGATGATCCTCTTTTCCTTGTGATGAGTTGCGCGTGTATAGCGTTCGTTCGTTCGTGTGATGACTCGAATTTCGAGCTGCAGTACGTGGCTGTGCACGTGGCCAATTAAAAGTCGCTTGATAACCTGCGCTCATCCTCACACGCCATTGCATACACTCGAAAAGTCTAGCCTGAAGGATGGCAAAGTCACTCCGTTCAAAATCAAAGCGCTCGTTCCGCTCCAAGAAGCGCGAATCTGGCAAATACGCTGTGGCAGAAGCTGCACGCCTAAACAGACTCAACGCCAAACTCGTAGCCGTCAAGGATCGCCCTGTCGTGGCGTCGCTTGATACCGCAGAGGAAATAGCAGAAGAGGAGGATCAGTCTGAAGGTTCGTACGATTCAGAGGCATTATTTGCTTGCTTGGGTATCCTACACCCACGGCGCGTGACGCCGCAGAACCTGGCACTGTTTTTTGGTTCAGAGGAGAGGAAGTGATTGGGATGGCGGATAGCGACGAGACGCGATCGTTCAGGGACAATCATTGATGTATACAATTTTTTTTTAGGCGCTGTATCAAATGTGGGTGAAGACGGAGGTGTGTTGCGTTCAAACCTCGTCCCTTTTATACGCATCGTTGTTCATGGTCTTGTAAACTCTAGAGGGAATGGTTCTTGACGAGCCAGATCGATCAGATGAGAGACCAATATCAGTTTCGACGCATGGTCCCCGCAATTCGCGACGAGAGGAGTGGAGAAAGTCAAAAGGAATGGACCCCATTCCAAAGCGCCGTAGCATGAATCGGCAAGGAGGTCTAGCAGCACGAAGGAAAGCTGGGAGACCATCACGCAGGAGGTGAAAAACCCTCGCTCTTTGGAGTCTTTTTCTGTACCAGGGGACTTGCTTTTGCGGTGTTTTCAAGCACCTATACCACCAGGGTGTTACAAACGGCAGAGGTTGATATCCTATTAGACACGAAATCAAAAAAAAGTATTGTACTGCAATTCCACAAAGTCGATCGAAGTAGCAAAGATCACATTCATCGAGTAACCCCCTTCCATCGCCCTAGCTAGGCGACTTTGAGGGTCGCAGGATGGCTCAAACATAGTTGTGAGATTTCTCTTCGTCTAGACAACAGACACGAAGGAATCATGCTTGGGCGGCATAGATTCGCTTTCGGTCGCCTTCTTGCTAACCGAGTCCGTCAAATTGACAGCACCATCCATTTGGGTCCAGTTGGGATCCGGCGAAGAAGTAGATCTGCAAGCCATGGTTGGTTATTTCATCAAAACCGATTACCCCCCATCTCATGACGACCAACTCACCCGAGCTCATCAAAGGAAAAGGTGTTTGTCCTTCGATTGGTTTGCGGATGTGATGCTTTCCCTACTTAACAATCAGAGGGTTCTGCGTGATGCCCAAAGAAATGGCCGAACTGTAACGACTGGCAACAGTGTTGATGATATTGAGCGTTGGCATCGAATAAGTGTGCGAGCGTTCGCCATATTCCTTGAGACGGATGACGGCGCGGCATGCCGCGATTGCTCTGCCAAAGGATGAGACTTGTTCCAAAGCTGTACATGGACAATCTTACGAGGTGGTGGCCGCAGGGACCTGGAGCGATCATGTCGACAAGTCGTGTGCTTGAAAGTGAAAAGCGTACTCACCGTCGCAATACTTTTGGGCGCATATGTCGTCAGAATGGATTGAGGAGGAAGAGTTAGCCACGTACACGTTCATTTCGTCTGTAGGTGGTTCAGGCGTTTGCGTTGGGTAAAAGTAGGGGAAGCTCACCATTCAAATTCAAAAGATTCAGTACCTAAACCAACCATTAACTCATCGATGTTGTGACTAGCATCAAGCGACTTACCGCAGGTATAGTATTACACATCGATGTGACCAGGAAGTATATCAGCCCATCACGAAACAAGAGACCGGAAAGTCCTCCGTTCTGTCGAGAAAACCTTCCAAGGACAACAGTTGTGAATATAAGAATGACAAAATCAAATGCCATGGCTGCTCCCAGCCGGAAAGACAAAGAGAGGAAAAGAAAAAAAAAAGGCGGTTAAATCAAGTTATTTCGTGAGGAAGAAAGACAACGTACTATAAAAGTAGTTGAGGTTGAGCAGAAGATGGTTCGTGTTATCCACGACACATGCGTTGGTGGAATCATCCCAGACGGCTTGGACAATGTTCATGCCGCGGATCAGAATTCCCCATTGTCCGAGAGAGAGGATACCGATGGTAATGGTCACCCATCTTTCCCATTCCCAGAGAGCAATGCTACGGATGATCAGCAACCCATGGTCAACGGTCGACGAAGACGACTTACGTTCTGATCATCAAGGACGTCGAAGCACTGGCAATCGTAGTGTTTCCAGCAACCTACATCCACGGCGGTGAGTTTGTTACTATTCAGTAAAAGTAAGGACTTGCCGATATGAATGTGTACAAAGCCTAGATATGGTTAGAAACTTTGTTCTGAACAGAGAGGTCTTTACTCACACCACAGTTCACCTGCGATTTTTAACGGGTTAATTGGAACCAGGGAAAGTTAGCTAGAACCAAGTCACCTTAGTCGAGACGTTGAGCGAAACCATCCTGACAGAGAATACACCAGTTGTACGTTTGACAGAGTGAACGTGCAATTCAAACTTACAATCCAATGAGTGCCCACATCATCCCATATCGACAAAGGAAGAATGGAACTTTGCAGTCAATAAGGGCGTGGTCCAAGAGCTTCTGACCAAGATCAAAAACATACCCTGACATGAGAGGTCAGTAGAGAATGTTTGTTTTCCGCAAGCTACGTACAAGTGGCCAACCAACTTTGCGTTTGCCTTTGACAATGGAGATCTCAAAGTAGCATGAGGCTACGAGTTCCCAAATATACAGCCCGAAAAACACGTGAACCACGTTGGTAAAGTCGACTGTATAATTCACGTTGGAACAAGAGCAGGAAACGACAAAGACACGCACCTGCCTCCGCGGCCATGACGCGGGGATCTTTCCAGTTAACCATAGGAATTAAACGAAGCGCAGATACAACTCAAAAGAATAATTTCAACGTTAATACAAAACCAGGTTGGGTGACAAGAAATGTGGGGGGAAACCTTTTTGTGATTCTTCAAGCAGAGTGCAGCATTTATACACTTCAAAGTAACCAGGGACTCGCATCATCATGATCTTTTGCGGTCTACACCGATCCCTGATAGCAAGCTTACCGATTTGTTACGTACCATCGTTAGTGAGTTCTGTCGTTGTATCCTTCCATGTTAATCAGTGAACCTTGTCAAAATCTGGAGGACCAGCGCCGTTAAACCAAATAGCCAACGATCACAGAAAGAACTTGCAGGCCTCTCAACCTACCGCAAAGACCTCTCAGAACGTTTCGTCTGCCCCTGAAAACACCGAGTGCAGACTTGATCGATCTGACGGAAGCAAATAATGCTCAAACGGGTGCCTCAGTTCCCCGAAACGCGAGCTCCGCCGGCCCCAAATCTTCAATCTAGTAGGTGATGGGGCCCTTGTCGCGCTCCTAGAGACCTTACCGGCACAACTCAAGCGGGCAGTGTTGGATCACCATTTACGTGGCTGCGCCACAGGTTAAACCACCCTGAATTCGAGCTCAACAATGGGCCATATTTTCATAATCAGCAAGCCAGACAAAGAGCTGAGCTTCAACTACACCAGACTAGAAGGTTTCCATCCGCTCCGGCGCTAACGAGCCAGGGTTGTTTGTTTACCCATTTGACCTGCAAGACTCCAAGTCCGTCGTTGACATCGTGACCTCGCAGGATTTTCAAAGGCACGATCAAAGGATCGGTCATTAGGTCACTGTAAACCCGTCCGTGGAAGATCTGGATCGTTCCATCGTCCGAAGAGGATGCGAAAAGAGGATAACTCGGGTGAAAGTGTAACGATCGGATGGCCCGCGTATGGTATCTGCAAGAAACCCGAAATTAGCGTCCCGTAAATATCACAGCGAGGAGGATCTACCGCAATATTTTGTACGGCTTGTCATTAAGCTCCAGATCGAACCAACATAGTTTCTTGTCGTAACCGCCAACGATGACATGGTCCCCTGAAGGGTGAATGTCCATAGAAGAAATCCATTTTATTCCCGGCATCAGCGTCTTGATCAACTTTTGTTCGACAAGATTGTATACCCGGACATAGCGTTGGGTCTACGTGAATGGAAATGAGGCAAGACATCCACGGCCATGAACTCGTTCTTTTGCTTACCGCAACGAAGAAATGCGGCTTAACTGGATTGAACAATACTAGCTGCACGGCGCCTTTGACTTTCTTGAACGGAGCCTGGGAATGTCGGCGAGATACCTGATGAATCCAAACACTGCCCTGGCTTTCCCTGCTCGCTAATAGGAAGAAAAAAAATCTTTAGCGACGTCATCGGATACGAAGAGCTGCACGTACAGACGGTGGCAAGGTAATCGCCTTTTCGGTGCCATGCAATTTGTTTAACCAACCCGGATGCAGCAGGCAATAAGATCGTCAGAACCACGCCATCTTCCCGCCCCGGGGAAGACGACCATTTGACGGGCGATTGTGTAGCAGGAGGGAGCGTAGCAGGAGTAAGGGTAGATTGAGTGGGGTGCGATATAAAGGAAGGTAGGTTGGGGGGAATGATGAAATGCAGCTTATCCTCCCTGGCAATTGAAAGTTCACTTGTTAATTCTAACTGACTTGGAATCGCAACGTACGTGCCAACGACGAAATAGCTAGTGTCTGTTCGTGGACACCACTCCACTGCTCCGATCTTGCCATCGAAGTTCCACTTCCTAACCTCGCACCCGACATTTACCTCCCACAGGCTTACATTCCCATTTTCATCGCCACTGACCACCCAAGCACCATCGGGGCTTGTGCAAACACATCGAACCCTTGCGTTCGTGTGCGTGAACTTGAGAGAGCGATAGTTTGGGAAGGGTCGCAAGCTGCTAGGACTTGGGAGTTTTGGAATAAGACTATTGGGATCGATGTTGAGCCGAGTCCGCTGTATCCGCGGCGCGAGGTATAGGTCGAGCTGACGATTGAAACGTTGCTTGATAAACTGGTCATAAGCTGGTACAAGTCGCAGGGACGAGTATTTTTGAGGAAGATAGTCGCGCTCGCGATCTTCGCGATCGGTGTTCTCCCATTCTTTTCGTTCTGAGTCTGTGGGAAGATACTCTTCAGGAGGGTTATAAGATTCAGTATGCGAAGGGAGAGCAGGTTTAGGAGCAGGAAGGGGAGGTGGTTGGTTGGTTGGTGGCTCATTCCAGATAGCATAGAACTGAGGCTTGTCGCCAACAGTCTTGGGTTTCGAACCAACGATGCGGCCTTGCCGTATGGCACGAACAATTTTCATGATCTGCCGCGTGATGAATTGCGAGCGTCATTCGTGAGACGACTAAAATACCTTTTGTTTCTCCCATTTGCTGGGAAGCCAGCGACGCTTGGGTTCGGGTGCCGCGGAAAGAGGCATAATTTCTTCTTTACCTTTCCCGGTAAACCACTCCACTATGGGCTCGTACGGATCGTAGCCAACATCGGGATTTTCGGCTGCTTGTAGCCTGCGGATAATATCTAACTCTTCAGGAGAGAGTGGCTTGTTCGTTTGCGTGTTTTTATCCCAAGCAGATGTCCTGTTTAAGCATGAACGAGAAGTACTTCAGGAAGGTAAAGTGCGACGAACCAAGAAGTCGGGTCTTCGACGGTCTCTAGGAATTTGTCCAATTCGTCTCCCTTGGCCGGACGGAGCACATGCTTCCCATTGATATCATAGCCAATGTGGGGGAGATCATCATACCAGTGTGACGGAATGTTCCCGACACGATTTGGATCCTAAGTACGCGTTACACGTTAATGCATCACTCGAGGGTCATTGGAGACGGCACACGTACATCCTCGGTGGACGAATCCGAGTCGTACTCTGGCTCGATCTCTGGGTATACACGTTTCGGGTGACCGGTGATTTCAGAGATGATATTTCTTGACTTTGGAAATATGTGCATGTCCGAGCTCGAGTCTGAGTCTGAGTCTGAGGGTGAGCTCCCTTCGTCCTCCTCACCTTTGTCCTCTTCATCCCCGTCACTTTCATCGTCCGACCCGCTATCGCTTCCCGCGTCAATCTCTGGAAACTCGTCGACTTCCTCGTCCGAATCGTTATTCTCTCCCTCCTCTTCCTCGCGCTTTTCCTCGTCACTGAGCATCTCCAACCCGACGGCTTCGGCAAACGCGCTTTTGTGGTCTTCATCGTGCTCTGATGCTTTCCTCTTTTTCTGGCCGGCTCGTGCCATGCCTTTGCAGTTGCGGGAGATCTCAATTGACTACGACTCCTTATAACTCGAAAAAGTGTACCACGATCGTGTTATGTAAGCACCCCTGAGGATATGACAACCTCGCGGGCTAGTACACGAGTTTGATCATAGAATACTGGATAGCGTTGCACTCGGCGCGACTGAAGACCATTTACATTCTCCCTTCTCCAAAGAACCAAGTATCGAGAGATGACACCACAACTGCGCCAGTACTATCTGTTCTTAACAAGACCTGGTCACGTGATTCCGATATCGAAACAACTTTGGAATTGACTGACACTGACTTTCACGCTCATAGCACTCACGATGGTCAACTACGGAGGAGGTACGCCAAAAGACAAGTTAAACACTATGACCGATGCTTATGACATTGCGCAGACGAAGTCTCTGCGCTCGTGGTTGACATAGGCTCGTCGTCTGTTCGAGCGGGCTATGCGGGAGACGATACACCAAAAGCGATCATATCCTCCTACTACGGGTACAAACCCACCGCGGGAGACACCGACGTTCAAATGGGTGATACGACAGGAGATGGATGTCCAGAGGGCACGAAACCGAGGAGCGACGCAAAGCTTTATCTCGGCCAACACGGTCCCTCGATATGGAGAGCTGGTATGGAGATCGGTCACCCGTTCAGAGACGGACTCAGTCAGTAACCTTGCGCATGGGGTGGACATGGAGGCTAACATTCAATGATCGCCTAGTATCCGACTTCAACCCAATCCCTGCGCTGATATCGCACGCGCTGGTGGACGTGATGCGCACTAACCCATCCGAACACCCCATTCTTCTCACAGAGCCCGCATGGAACACGCCTGCTAATCGGGAAAGAATGGCTGAGATCATGTTTGAAGAATTCCAAGTCCCCGCATTTTATATCGCAAACACAGGTGTGCTGAATGCGTAAGGCATTGACCTTCCACTCAGTCTCGATATTGAAGTCACGCGTCAGGTTTGCTGCCGGAAAGGGTTCCGCCCTGGTCGTTGATGTTGGGCATTCTATAGCAAGCATCACCCCCGTCGTAGACGGATTTGTTCTCAGAAAAGGTAAGAATTTGTCACTCTTGGGGAGTCTCTGATGTTCACTGGTTTTAGGTCTTGTCTCTTCTGCACTTCCAAAACTCGTGCATGCGCATGCAAAATACATCCTCACTAATCCAACACCAACCCGAAGAAGCGTTGAGCTATACCCTCATCAGCTCATCGCCACAAAAATTGTATGAGAGTCCACTTTTCCATGTCTGTTTGATAAGTTAAATCATGTCGTAGCTCGTGGAGCCGGGAGCTCCTGCGCAGTTTACACTCCGCGAGGATAGGGTCGCCGGAACGACAGACAGCTGGAAGTCATGGTACGAAAGCCGTGAGGTTGACGAATGGATTCAAAGCGTAGCAGGGGTCCTTGACCAAGGATGGAATGAACAGTAAGCAGAGCTGACTGCCTTTTATCACATCCTTGACCTAGCTGCCGCATCAGAGCCGCCGCTTCACGCCTGCCACGTCAATACGAGTTTCCAACGGGATACAACACGTACTTTAGTGCGGAACGCTTCCAAGTAGGAGAAGAATTTTTCTACCACTCTCCACAGCTCGTGGTAAGCCTTGATTCAGTGGTCGGATTTCGGACGACATGCTGAATCAGGGACATAGTCTCAAAATCCAAGCCTGCCCAAAAACATCCCGGCACTGCTGTCAGAGTCTCTGCGTGCTTGCGACCCAGACTTGCGTCAAGTTCTCATGGGAAACGTCGTCCTCACTGGGGGAGGGAGCCTGTTTGCCGGTTTCGCAGATCGACTTGAAACAGAGCTCTCTCGTAACTTCCCTCACGTGAGTATGACCCACCACACGAGATGAGTCAAGTGAACTTAATTTAATATATGAAGGTGAAAATACACGCGCCCGGAAACCCTATCGAAAGACGATATGGCGGATGGCTGGGAGGCAGCATCCTGGCGAGCTTGGGCACGTTCCATCAGTTGTGGATAAGCCGAGAAGAGTGGCAGGTTTGTTCGTTACCCATCAAACAGCGCTGTCCCTCTCATCAGATTTCCCAGGAACATGGCAAAGCAATCGTCGGTCAACGGTGTAAATAACGCAGCATCAAATGGAACCTGCTTTGATGTGTTGTTCCAAATGAATTCCACGTTCTCGCGTCACGCTTATTCCACAAGTTTCAACACCAATTGCGTGGAACAATGCGATTGGATGATCTGAGTAACATACGATCTGTAAGACTGAGGAGGTCAACTTCCAAGTCAAGCCAAGCCACGACTCCCACCCGAGGAGCCTCGCTGAAATAAAATAACGGCAAAAGAGAAAGACGTCGATGCGATTATACGGGGGATGAGAATGACAGAGCAACGTAATGGCAAGCACAACGCTGAGAACTACTTAAAACAACACTTTGGCTGAATCGGGAAGACAAACAAATAGAAAGGCCATATTTGCAAAGGAGGGAAAGTTGTATCAGGTGCTACAACAGGTTCTGAGTCCATATCACCAATTGGCGCCCGGCAGGGTCAGAGTACTGACCGCAGACGTTGCATAAACGGAAAATGAGTGGAGGGAGTTGTTTCGGGATCACCGATTCGTCAAATGAGGGTTCCGATTAGTACACCACGATCGACTCTCGGCGCTCGCGTGCGTCCATGAGAACACCCAATCCACCGATGGCCTTGCGCCTGATCCTCGTCGCAAAATTCTTTGGTCCGAGCTCATCAGCACCTGATGGTGGACCCCGGGGTTGTCTGAGCGGTTGACAGACAAACCTTTGAGGAAAAGACGCGGGAGGTGCCTGGACAATGAATGGGGCGGGACGACCCATACCGAGTCCATCGTAGAGCTTCTTCGTCGCCTCCTCTCGCGGAGAGAGAGAACTGCCCTCGAGCGAGGTCAAAGACTGCGGAGTAGCCGGGTTCGACTGCGAGGTCGAGCTCGCAGACGACATGGCGTCTTCATGCTCGCTGCCTGAATCAATAGCAACGATGGGAACGTTGGATGAAGCCATGGAGGAAAAGCTGAGGGGGCGAGGGCGAAGTTTGTTGACCGGTGTCAGAGGAGGGGAGAGGCGCTCTCCGGGAGGAGGAGTGATTTTGACACTAGGGGATGCGGTGGAGGTAGCACGCAGGCCATTGAGCATGGAATAGGTGGTATTTCCTCGCCTCCAGGAAGTGGCAGCGTCGGATCTGGAGGGTGTGCTATCTTTGGATGCGTGGTGTGGTGGGGAGCCACCGCGGACCAGACCTCCACTGACTAGGGTGGTCTGCTTGGGAGGCGAAGAGTTCTGTGGGCCAACATCTGGAAGAGAAGGAAAAGTGATGGAGCTGGGGGGCAGACGGGCGCCAAATCGACCTCCGAGTGCAGCAGTCATGGGAACATGGTCATCCAGGTGAGGGATGGTGGTGCCCACGCCCAACTGAGCCTTGAGAAGCTCGGCTTGGCTGGGACGCCGGGCTGGCGGGGCATTCGAACCAAGGTCAAAGGAGGCATTGGTGGGACCAGCCGAAGCAGGTACGAATCCAATGGGTGAGCGTCTAGCCTGCTGACGGAGTGCCTCTGCGAGGACGGCGGCTTGTACCTGCTGATTGCGCTGAGCCTGGGCGTTCTGTGGGAGAGTCGATGGGTGAGATGAGCGGACGTGAGATGGTGAACGAACCTGGAGACGCAGGATTTCGAGCTGCATCAGCTGCATCTGCTGATATGCGTTCAGCTGGGCATCGACGGGAGCTGCCTTGTGCTGGGGGAGATGAAGATGGGAGGGGCTGAAGGGGACACTGTTGGGGTTCAAGGGTCTGTGAGGAGGGGCCTGTTGATGTACGAATGTGGTGTTTTGGGGATCGATGAGTGGAGTGAAGGGATGGGATGCATGGCCGGAAAGGTTGTTGATGTACAGGTTGCTTGAGAGGAGGTCGGAGAGCTGATCCATGTCGTCCTCTGGAAAGATGGCGGAGGAAGCGAAGCGGGGTAGATTGAAAGATGCGGCTGGTGCAGGGGAGAGAGGAGCGCTCATGGAGGTGGAACGAACGCCACCTGTGCGGAGACCGTTGAGGAGAGAGGCGCGATTGGTTGTGGCCATTTGGATTGAAGTATATTAAAGGATTGGTACAACTAGGAGATGATGGTATGTCCGAAAGAAAGAAAAAGAAGAGAGAAAAGAAGGAGAGAGAGAAAAAAAAAAAAAAGGGTGGATGATGGGGAGATCGGGGCGAACAAGAACAAAAGAGAGGCTGGACGGGACCCCGAGCCACCTCCACAGCATATTCTCGCTACAGATACTTTTTCGCACTCGCCCGGACCCGCCCGTCGAACACGCTGCTCCGGATCGTCGTGTGTGCCGTCTGGAATGGATTCAACATCGTCTGCCCCAAGCATCAGCGTGCGCCCACGACGACGACGACGACGACGACCAGCTCACCTTCACGTAGACCTCCCACACCTCGTGGAAGAACCCCCGGATCCCCTCCTCGTTCTTCGTCTCGTGCAGTAATATAAATTTCGTGTCTGCGTCAAACATCCCGTCAGCGCTCTCCCCGCCGTCGTCCCCTTCCCCGACTCACTCCCGGGCGTGATGAACGCCGACACCGTCCATTCGTTGAACTTGTCCACCGACCTCAGGTACCTGTCACACAGCCCTCAGCAGATTCGCAACCATCATCACAGCGTCCCCCATCTTACATCGCATTCTCCTTCTGCATCACGTCTTCGATCACATCCAGACTCGCGTTCGCGATCATCTGGATCACATGTCGATCCTGTCCCCCTCCCATCCGCGCCCCGCCCCCTTGCACATGGTGTGATTGCGTCGCACTCGATGCACCCGACAGTGCCGTCAGCGTGCCCGCAAATGCAGATGTAGACCAGCTCGGTAGATTCGATGACAGCGGGTAGCTCGTCGTCTGTGCAGGCTTGTTAGAGTAGTGCGTCAGACTGTAGATTGGCGTGTCCGACGGCGACAACAGAAACAGATGGTGCGACATCCCAGTGTACCAGAGTCAACCCGCCTTTGTTGTTTCTTGTATGTCAAGCTTGAGTGTGTTACCATCATGTGCTCGAAATTCCTCCAATTCCACTTCCGTTACCGTACCCCTCCTTTCTTTGCCCCGTCCTCCCCCATCCCTCCCCATCGCTTTCTACTCTCCAGGCTCTCGCTCCACTTCGCCCCCACTCCTCTTTCCAATGCAACCCATCGCGACCCCGGCCGTTTTCGCGGTTCCAGCTCTTCATGGCGTCGTCCACCTCGTCCCGACTGGCTCGACTCGCTAGACAGAAAGCTCATCTTCTATGCTATCATCGCAGTCAACGCTGGCGTTTACCTCACTTGGGAACTTGCAATGCAGACATATGTCCGTCACCCACACCCCCTCCCCGTGCTAGACTTACCAATCCCAACACAGCGCACTACCGGTGATGGCACCCTGTTGAGGTTCATGCTCGACAACTTTCGCGTCGACATGCGCAACGTCTCCTCGGGTCGCATGTATGTGAATTCAACCCTTCCCTACTTTGTTGCCGCCAACACTCCGTTCGTTAGATGGACTCTCCTCACCTCTTGCTTCTCTCACATGGATACCACACACGCGCTGTTCAATGGTTTCACCTTTTACTTCATGGCCCCGTCTGTCATGCAACTCCTCGGTAACAGACATTTCTTGGGGCTGTATTTCTTAGGTGTGTTCATCCAACGTTGTCTCGCGCTGATCCTTCCTGACCCCGTTGTGCGTCTCGATTGCTATCAGGTGGGATATCCGCCAGTCTCGCCAGTCTCGGATGGAATCACTTTTATAGACACGAAAACGTTTCTTCACTCGGTGCAAGCGGTGAGGCATCATCCTCTTTGGTCATTCCCAAGGTTCACATCCTCTCCAGGCGCAATCATGGCAACTCTTGCTTTATATTCGTGTGCCTTTCCCCGCAACACGTTTCTCATCTTCTTTGTCATTCCCTGTCCGGCCTGGGTGTTTCTCCCCGGTGTCCTTATTTATGACGGATGGCGCAGCTTCTCAGATCAGGTATGTCTCCTGTCCTGACGGTCCACGTGACCGACGGGGTACTCACTTTGCATGAACGAATAGCGCACAAAAACTGACACGCCGGGACACGTTGGGGGGCTCCTCTCTGGCATCGGCTATTTTCTATGGAGAGTCACTCTTCGCAGATAACTATTGGTTGCGAGGGGGAATAATATAGACATGCATGCGGGTACTAGATAAAAACGATGGTGAGGTATACTACAAAGAAGATACTGTGTGAATGGGATATGTATATGAAAACAATACGAGTGACCTGCAGGCAAAGCGGGACAGTAAACCGTCAAATTTCAAGGCTATTGGGACGGAATGAAATCGAAAGGAAATCTCCAACAGCGGGCAGACCAGATATGCATAAGTACTATCCACTACTTTGCCTTCCTTTCTGAGGCGTGTTCGTGATCTTGTCCAGCCTTCCCATCTGAGACTCGAGCCTTGTCATTCCTACGGCGTCCGTAGAACCCGAAGAAAAGTCGAGTTCACGAGCGCCGTGCTTTTCGAAATAATACGTGAGCAGATTTTTCTTGTTATCGTCCAGTCCATCCAGAAGCGCGAATAGATGTGCTTCGTCGTGCAACACCAGTTGGGAGGCGATGATCGCAGCATAGGCCGCCTCGCGAATGACCAGCGTCGTGGTATCATTGAGTGCCTAGAGGATGACGACGGTGATCAACACTGCCTCGAACCAAATGTATGGAACGACGAGACTTACTGCAATCAATGTTTGCTTCAGGCGAGGTAACTCTTCTTCGAGCACTTCAGTAGGAAGCCTCAGAATGAACTTGCCGAGTGCAATCAAGCCGAACGCGTGTGATCCTGCTTTGGCGCCCACATCCAATGTAGGTTCAGCGAGAAAACCGCGCAGACTGCTATGCATCGTTGTCAAGCCATACACTGGCTCTATGCGTGAACATAGTGCGTCTCGTATGGTCTTGGTCGCTTCCAGAACCTAATACCACATCAGCGATCGAAAGGGATTGTGGAGGGGGAAAACCCACGTCGATTGCATTACAATACCGCACCCTGAACAGCGCAGAGAAAAGTTCTGCTTCTCTGCCTTCGAGGAAAGCGGCTTGGTTTTCTAGGATTTCCCACACGACAATCAAGGCATATTCCAATTGTTCGGCATCCTACCAGATTATGACATCGAAAACGTCCTCATTATGGAGGTAAAATCGAACTCACTTTGGTCGGGTCGAGAAACTTCAGCAACCCATCGAACAACCAATCAAAACTCCTTTCTTTAGTCCACATGTCCGGAACGACACGCGGAAGTGTACGCGTGATTGGCATGAACGGTGACGGGCTTGAGGGGAGCCCAAGGCGAGGGCTCAATGGAGAGGCAGTATCAGCGGGGATAGGGTTGCTTGCGCAAAGCAACGCCAGTTTCTGTAGGACGCGAACGTCAGCATCGCCATCCTCGAGCGCCGTCACGAATTCATGAAGATCTTGCACTCGATCCGCAGGTTCGACACCCTTCAGTGGTGTCCCATGTTCAATTGCTATGGAAAGGAGTCAGAACAGTGAGGCAAAGGCAAACGGATCGATAGTCACTAGAAGCCCGCTTCAACCACCAGCCGTTCTCATGGCTCTGATCCTGCAAGGGTTTGATCAATGGTTCGGAGGGTTTCCTGCCGTTCATTGGACTGTTTTTGAACAAGGCTGCCTGTCGAAAGATGGCAGCATTGCGACTATCTGGCGTCACAGGTGGCGCTGAACTTTTCTTGATCTTTGGAACAGCAGGCACCTTGGGTGGCTTTGGGGTCACGGCGCTGCTGCTCCCTAGTAGCAGCGAAGCGGGGATCGCCGAGTGTACATTATCTTCCGCCTCAGGGTCCGTTAACTCCAGGAGACGCTCTGCGGCACTTTGTGCCTGCTCGGCACGCGCACGGAGCGCATCCTCGACGGGGATCGGATCAGAAGGCTTCCCGGGGGAATCGGAAAGAGTATTTGATACGGTATTGGGTGTCGAAAGGCCGGACGATGGAGAGAACGATGGCTGTTGGGAAGTATGACTTGAAGCGGGGGGATACAATTTGTACGGTGTTGAGAAGGACAAAACGTTCGCGGATTCATCCATGTCGGAGTCACTGTCATCCGGCATCGGGATAGTGGTAGCCAGGAGGAAGGAATCTTGATCGTCCAAGTCGGGTATCACGATGGACTGTCTAACAGGAATGGCCGCGGGGAAAGGAGGTGCATGACGAACATGAGAAGGATCGCTATTTGACGTCGGGAGGACTGTTTGTAGAGACTTTCGGGCTCCTGAGGGTCGAACTGGGGATTGCAAAGAGGGAGCAAGAGGTGAAGAAGTTCGGCGTCTCATAGCATCTACAGCACCCGTGGAAACTGAATCGGAGGGCGTGCGGGAATGAGAAGTGGAGATCACTGAAGTGCTGACAGAACACGGCATGATTGCGTTATTAGAAAGAATCCGGGACCTAGGTGGTGTTGGAGGAGACAAAGATGAACGAGGGGAGAGCGGGGACCGCGACACAGGTGTCGGAGAACTTCTACCATTAGTAGATTTTCCAGACGGACTGGTAGGAGTACTGGTGCCCCTCGAAGGTGGTGAAGCTGCTCCTGCGGTGCGTGACGTCGATGTGGCCTGATGTCTAAGAGTCGGAGGTGCGTTCGCAATCACTTTCGCCTTTGCACGACTGGCTGCGATTGCCGATGCAACGCTACTTTTTTTCAAGCTCGGAGTGGTGGGTAGAAGATCGGCCATAGCATTCGGATCCGGGCACACCTTTTCCAACTGCTTTCGTGCGGTTGCATCCAAAGCGTCGATTATCACAGTTGACCTGTCGTGCCAGACACTATCGAAAACCCAGAACATACCACGCGCACTCTCCCGAACAGCAGGATTAGGGTCTCCGAGTGCCTTCTTTACGGACTTCTCCAACAATTCCAATCCGCCAGCGGATTCGATGTATGACTTTGACCGGTGACCGTGTACTTCGATATACGCCTTGATGTGACTGACGGCATATGTCCGAGACTGTACAGTCTTCTCTTGTAAAGTGTTCCAGAAGAGGGGTAAGAGAATGCGAGGATGAGCTGAGGCGTGCTGAATGACATGAGACAGAGTTTGCTGCGATTGCTGTGCTATGATTTTCTTTGTGAATCCTGCCATGCGCAGTAGGTTTGTGAAGATTGGTTCACAAAACGAGTCGATGCCGGTGCCAAGAGCAGTAGTCAGCTCCACATACATGGAGCAGGTATTTGCAGAAACCGTTGTTCTCAGACTTGCAAGCTGAGGAAGAAGATAGTGAGGAAAGGGGCAGCCTCGTAAGACTAAAGCTCACAGTTTTCAATGAAGCCTGGATGAATCCGTCCTTGAGACACTGGAAAAAAACATCAGGGTATCTTGTATGGATATCTCCTCTGAGCATTCCTCGCACGCGTTGTATGCCTCTTTCTCGTGCGGCCCAGTTATGCTCAGTCTCCCTTCCCTGGTCAACGATACATGCTCAGAGTGACAGTTCAAGATGCACCAGCGTACATACCTCGAATGTTTTCATCACGGCTGCAAATTCATTTTCTAGGTCTCGAGCTGACGCAATCTACAGCCTATGTCAATAGGAAGTGATAATTTATGATCTATACGGCTTACGAAGGCGGGTTCAACTGTGCTAGCCGTCTCGCTTGAAGGCTGTGATAAAGGAGGCGTAACTACCATTGCAGCCCTGCTCGCTGGTCTTGATGGTTCTTTGACCTGTCCATGACTTACTGCACGGACTATTGGCGTAGCGGCCGGTGGTCCAGTTAAGGGCGCTCCAACGGCGGGACGTCGAGTTTGCAACATCAGACTAGGAGGAATGTACTCCTTTTTCGCGCCAGCGTCTCCGTTCTCTGACCCTTCACTCAATGGGGTGCTCGCTCCTGTGCTCCGGCTGTTGCTCATGAGTTTACTTAGGATGTTATCAACAATCGCCTTCCTGACACTCTTCTTCGTCATCTCCTTCTTTAGGTCAGCACGCGCAGCATCAGTGACACCGGGACCCGTGAAAAGTTCCATGATCGAAGGGGTTGCACAAGCCCGAACGTTGCCGTCGGTATCTTCCAACGCGTCCACCAAAAGCGAAAGGTATGGTCGGATGGGAAATGTGTGATGAGCCCGACGGATGTTTACCAGCACCAATATTGACTAGCGGAAAGACATTAGTTAGTTCTTGTAATCGCACGGATGGAACCCTCACCTGTTCTCGGACTCTCCATACTTTACTAGACAGCCCGTTGTCTCTCAAAAAGCGTTCAAAAATTACAGTGGGTGGCTCGTGGCCTTTGCCACTACCAAGTTTGGATGTCGACGCGGAGGAACGAAACACGAATCCACCAATGATGACGAGGGTTTCGCGCGCTTTGTCGCGAGCTTTGTCACGCGCATCTCCAAGTCTTTCAAAGACACCAGGGGATGGTAGGAAAGAGTGCATGACATGTCGGAGGACAGAGACATCATAACTAGACGCGCTTGATGAAGAGGTGGAAGAAGACGAAAACGGACGCGCGCTGGCGTTGGGCGTGCCATTAGGGCGATGTATTATAAGAGGGAGAAGCGGAGGGATGGCCGAAAGAGTTGCAGTTGTGAGGTGTTGGTTTGCAATACGAAGGCAGGCTTTGAGAACGGCGATGAGGGGTTCTGGGTCCGTGATCTGCAGTAGGGAGTCATGCACCAACTCAGTGAAGGAACAGGTACATTCAGAGTGTCGTGCACCTCTATGCCAGCTTCGAATTCAGTTTGGAGTTTTGTGACAGCGTCGAGTTTGAGTTCAACATCTAGAGCAGGGGTGAACGAGGATTCGGAACCAACCAACGAGAGAGCGGACCGTTGCTTTTGCATTGGTTTACGAGTTTGTCGAGACGGTCGCTGTTCATGATAGTCTAGAGACAAGAGAATGAATAGGGTTTTGGGCCGAAGAAGTGACTTGGACGAGCCTGAGCTCAAGAAAAGATTTGGTGCTGCACTTCGGACACGGCGGGGCTATCATGCGGCGGAGAACATGGAGCTTCTCGGCAACTCAGTCTGGGCAAACCAACACTACATGTTCGAAACTATCTACTCCAAGTAATGAAATATCACTCCTCATTCACGACTTTCTGTCAGAGTGTCCTAGCGACTTGCCAGGTTGGATGTGGTCTCGGATGCGCTGCTTCTGTGCAAGCATGAACACGACATCATGGCCGTCACCGTCCTGCTCACCAGTACTCTGAGCTCTGGGAAGCCGCCATTGACCTTGCGGTCCCATATCAAGATGGGGGAGCCATCACCACCCTCCAACCAGACACGGAATCGACCAGCAGTATCATCAGAATTCAACGGCATGACCGAGACCGCGTTGAGGGCCGGAGGTGGAAATGTCAGAAGCAATTCAGTCGATACCCACGTCGCTCGATGCAGCCTGTCGACGGACTTTCAGACTGTAGTCTTGTCAGGTAAGCGGGCAGTCGTACCAGCGACACTAAGGGGGCCTTATGAGAGATGCGAGCTTTCAAGCAAACAACGCATACCCTATCGCAAAACTCGATAACGATGCGAGGGTGGGGGAGAGGACTCGGTGGCACAAAGGTAGACGGATCGAGCGCCTCCTGACTGGGCTCTTGGGTGGTTAATGTTACAGTGGGGCAGGACGCTGCAGGGGAAGTGTCCGCCATCGACAGACGGTTGAGCCTGAGAGAGTGAATGAATGAATGAATTTATTCCATATTTAATCACGTGATGCTATCTCGTGTGTGGACGCGTTGTTTGGCCAACAACGCGTCCTCACCCAGACCACATGGATGTGCCTATCTCAGCAGCAAACCGATATCAAGCCAGCGGACCAGCGATATGGACTGTCCATGGTAAGTGTCATCTTTCTACTCTGTGGAATATCTAATACAATCATCCGTGGGCTTTGTCTGCAGTCGAAGTTCGCCTTGCCTCAAAGGCACGGAGAAGGATGGATGTCATACAAGACCTCGTGCGAGACTATATCACAACCTCTTTTGAGCGTCTCTCCCTCCCATCAGTCCTGAGTGGCTGGGATGTTGATCCAACCCTGGCATCCTCCGTCGAGCGCATCGCAGTCTCGGAATCATCCTGTCCGTCAAGTTCCCTCTCCTTGAACGAAATTTCTCTTCAGGTACACACCTACCAGCCATCCGAGAATGATACCGTAGAAGAGTACGCCAACGGCTCTGGAGACGGAAGTGAGGACATACTCGCAGCAAGTGTCTGCGAATTACCTTGCAGATCCTGGGAAGGGCTATGGGAAGGGCTGATATACGCGGATAACATAAAACTCAAGCTTCTCGACTACATATATGCTACCCTCGTTCTCAGCGATGCTAACGTCGACTGTACGTATGTGATTTTGGCCAGAGACCCGTCACTGACTGCTATTCAGTCAACCTCGTTTCGTGGAATAGAGTTGTACTTCTTCACGGACCGCCTGGTACGGGAAAAACCTCTCTTTGTCGAGCACTGGCTCAGAAGCTTTCAATACGACTGTCCCATCGGTGTGTCCCTTTTGAAATGTCGTTGTATGCCTGTTAAGCTCTGACCTAACAGCTACACGCAAGCACGTCTCTTGGAGATCAACTCTCACTCACTATTCTCTCGATGGTTCTCGGAGTCTGGAAAGCTCGTCCAGCGACTTTTCAATAGCATCATGGAAATGGTCGAAGACGATGATTGTTTCGTCGTTGTCCTCATCGGTCTGTTGCTTCTATGATGCATTCACAGCATGTATGCGGAGATTGACGACATTCACTAGATGAAGTCGAGTCCCTGACATCTGCCAGAGCAGGAGCCATGGCAGGTACTGAACCATCTGATGGTCTTCGAGTTAGTGGATTACCAGGCCCGAAATTTCGCATCCTAATCCGAAATTAATCCAGGTAGTCAATGCACTCCTCACTCAACTTGACAAACTAAAACACAGAAAAAACGTCTTGGTGATGTCAACTAGTAATCTTGCCAAAGCTATAGGTTTGCACATCACATCCAATTGCAGATCGATATTACCTCTTACAAGTCGTTAGACTCTGCTTTCGTTGACAGGGCAGATATTATCCAATACATCGACACCCCCCCTCGCGAGGCTGTTTACGAGATTTTGCGTAGTTCACTCTGTGAATTCGTTCTCAGGGGCATCGTACAGGAAGTGGTTAGTCAGAAACCGTGCATCCATGCATTAAGAGAATCGCTGATTGGTTTGTAGTCTGTCCCTCCGTTAGAGGATGTGTTATATATGGAAAAACATGGGTGGTACTTGGAGACCCGTTCATCTGGGGAGATCATCGACCCATCCCATGCTCAAAAGGATAAGATTGGGAAGGCGCTCCTAGGGCTCGCCGCTATGTGTCGGGTATGGCACTCTTCTTATTACTGTGGTGATAACCAACTCCGCACGACCATAGGACCATGGCCTTTCAGGTCGTGCTTTGCGGCGCCTTCCCGTCCTCGCTTTAGCGCGCTACATCGGTGCTGGTGTCGTTGCCTCAAACACACCCGCACCTTCTGCTCCAGCTCCAAACGGGCATTCATTCAAGGGAGCTCTCCAGTCAGACATCAACGTGTGGCTGAATGCTATGGAGAAAGTTGTCAACGATCGGGTTGCTGAAGACAAGAAGTTGGCGTAGTTCGTTGATGTGCTTGAGATGGATGTCGGACATGTGTGTCGTAGAATATCGATAAGTTCCTGCCCACTGCCATTGACCAAGGAACACAGTTGAAAACTTTTGCGGATGCTTTGTCGTAATATATGATATGCGTGTATAACAGTGTATATCCAATTCCCTGACTACTCCCTGGAGGACTACGAATTAATTTCCATGAAATGACGGATCAACTAATGAGTGCATGAGATAGGGTCATCGTATACAAGGAAAGAAGTCAACCTACAGAAATCTATTGGCGGAACCAATGGCCGTGCCAACATACAACTCCCGATGGCTGAAGTGGCTAGTCCTCTCGCAGCTGCCAATTGCCCTGGCTGCACCTTTCCTGAGTCTTTCTTCCTAGACAGACTCTCGCCATCGGCCGTCCTGTACGCCTGAAAGTTCACCATTTCCGTCCAATCTTCACGTGAGACGACGGATCGACCACTTTTTGTGCGCAGATACAGGTTTTTCTGACTCCACACTCGGCGTCCGAGTCGTTCCTTGACGCGCTGGGTCTTACGAGCGAGAGCTGGGAGGAACTCTTGAGTGTAGAAGTCGGCAATGTCTTCGAAGTCTTTTTGAAGAACACCCAGATGGACAGATACTTCAAAATATTTGACGGGAGGTGACGTTTCCGGGGGTGTCAGGGAAGCGGAATCGGTAGCATCAACAACATGGAAGGATGATGGAGGTACATCGACGAGCGTCTCCCTGAGCGGTACTGACAGATTTGGGTGAGACGGATCATGGTCTGGGGCTAGAGGTTGTCGTCCCTGCCGCTGCAACTCCCGCAGCCCACTGTAGTATGCTATGTCGTTCTTCTTTCTCCTATATGTCTGTCGGGTGATATACCCCACGAATCGCATCAACTGCATATCTTTATTCCTCTGAGCCGTTCCGAAGACAGACAAGAGCATGTGCCTGTTGATAGCGAACTGAGGGGCTGGCGTTTTGTAAGGAGTGTAATAGATCTGTGTCCGCACAGCTCTGTCCACGACCCGGTCAAGCTGGAATGCTTGGAAGAGGTAGTGTCGTGCCAAAGTTGAGTGATTGGCACGCGAGAAGTGTTTGAGGAGGAGATGGTAAGTGGTTGAATTTGGCTTTGCATGTGGAGTCTGGTGAGGTTGAGTGGAGGCGGGGTTAACGACGCCGAAATCGTCTTCATCGTCAAACTCTAGAGAATAATGTCGACTGGCTTGTGGAGGCAGAGGTTGTGTAAGCACCTCGAAAGCCAGGACGAGTTTGGAAACGTTTCCAGACCGCCCGATCATATCAATGGTCGTGTTGAGTGCGGCAGTAGATAAAGGCTGAAAGTTAGGTAGTTTGGGAATGCTGGCTTCAACAGATGCGCTGTGGTCCCGTTGTATTGGCAGATGGTCGGGGAAGTCCAAGTCAACTCCATACGCCAATTTCAGGAGCTGTGAAAAGATAGCCTGATCTGCGGTTTCCTTTGAGATACGCATTGCGAGGTCCAGGACGACAGAGGTGAAGGGTATGTCAAGGGAGCTCATGTCGTTCAGCAGCATCTTGCAAAAGGCTGCGCAGTCGGACTGGATCCTTGCCCTCCGAGATTTGTACATGGGAAGAGTGAGTCGATGGGCAATGGATTGAAGGTTAAGACAAAGCGTCCGGGTGTCGGGCTGGAGCTTCACAGCGTGTCTAAGTTCATCATATACTTTCATAGAGCCATATAGATGACCAACGGCAGCGAACTGCTCCAGAACGTAGTTGTAGTCATCTAAAGAGGGTTTCTGCGTTATGGAGCGAATGTTGCGCATGACGGCCTTCAACCTGGCTTCATATGGGTGCGGCGCGCGAGGGAGTGCAGGACCTTGCATACGCCTGGCAGCGAACGGACGAAGGACGGAAGGGTGAGGAACGCATTTCCGAAGGACCTTTTGGTGAATTTCAAGAGGAAGACTGCTGTAGTCCGGCGCGCTCGCAAAGTCAACGTATCTCGCCCAAACAGTGGAGAAGTCGGCGTTATCCTGAGATAACGCGGTCCTAAGAGAGGAAAGCTTGCGATCGCGAATAGCGCCGCGACCAATGCTCGACTCGGCAACGAGTCTGGGTTCCACAATACCTGACGCTGGTGCTGTTGCTGTTGCGGTGAGGTGGAGTAGGCATCGGTGCAGCAAAGGCCGTCGAGGCTTGGTCGTGGTTCGGAGGTTTGTTAAGGGTCTCTGCATGTAGACGTCTCCGAACTCCTTCAAAGACTGAAAGTGTTGTACCCAAAAAAATCGCACGTGACCATGAACGGATCCAATTTGACAAGTCTTTCAAGCCTGATGACTCTGTGTACAAAGAAGTTTCCGTTATTTTACACTGCGACTTGGTTGTTACAGCGCTTTCAAGTGCGCATCCACAGGATCACAACTTCCTGTAGACGACCAGCCTCTCCCGACCCACATGCCCTGGGATTCCATTTTCCGGGACCTTGTCGAGGACTTTCTCCCAACCATCTCCGAGGACGTCAACGTAGTGTTCAGGTTTGACGAAGAATGGCGGGCCGTCATGGTCCACGGGTAGGTTGAGCGGCCATACGAGTGTGATGAGATAACCACCAGGCTTCAGCAACGCAGAAATTTGCTTGCCCCAATCACTCCTCAGGACTGGCGGTATCGCGACGAAGAATCTAACGAACCGGTCATCACGCAGTTGCAGAGACACGGATGAGGATACACACGTGTAGTCATAGATCAGGGTGAATCGCTGATCATCAGGGACTGAAAGGTTGAACAAGTCTGCTACCTCGAACGACACTTTGGCGCCGGGGACTCCTGAAGAACTTCTATCGAAATGACTGATGGGGGTCAGTATAAAATTATCGGTCCCCTTCAGGCTTCTGAGCCTTACTCGCGCGCAACCTGGACTGCTGTTGACGATATATCGATGGCCAACACGTCGAGTCCCAGATGAAAGGCGATCAAGGTTGCATCGTAACCCTGTTTGACGTGAATATTCATTCAATGAGTTTTAGCAGAGCCTACCTTGCCACATCCCGGGACCAGAGCACGGCCAATCTTGGGAAGATCAAGTTCATTTGACAAGACCAGGTCACGGAGCGCAGGCTGACTATCCCCCGAATCCCAAGGTGTGAGTCCAGTTTTCCTAGGGGAAACGTGGACTCATTTCGTTGTTCGCGTCCGGGGTACAGGCATCACACACCATGCATCGTCCCAACCACTGACAGGGTTCTCTTTCAAGAGGTGAGCGAGCTCCTTAGCGCTGTCGGGGAGTGCGACCGACTCGGAAGGCATGCTTTGGACGCAATGAAGGGTACCAATTAGTCTCCCCCTGATTCTAATACTTTGAGATCGGATATAATTGTGTCCTACGAAAGTGCCGGTTCAACCACCAAAGTTCAAGTTGTTGTACCAGATAGTATGGTGAACAGATGTGCAAAATTACAGATAACAACGTCGATTGGTAATGTTCGAATGTACTTTTCAGAAGAAGGCTTGTTATACATCACTGGCAATACACATAGAACGGCATGGGGTACAACTCGCCTCAGTGATCGTGTGGACACGTTAAACATCAACGACAACTTGTATGCTGCCCGTGTTGAGTGAGCAAACCATATACTTGATCAGCGTGTTTTTAGATCAGCGTGTCAATTCCTATTTTTCCTATCGATTTGCCTCCAAGATCTCCATGGAAGTTACGCTGTTACCGCGAATCACCTGAGATGATGGGAGAATTAGACCAAACAGCAGACGATGGGAAAGACCAAGCCTACCACTGTGCCAATAGGATGCTTTTGGGCGGGAGTAGTCTCTTCAAGGGCGTCGTCGATCACAAGGTTAAGGAACAGATCGTAGCCGCGCAAAGTACCGCTGACTTTACGACCGCCCTGCAGATGAACGAACAATTTCTTGTCCATAAACTGGAGGAGTCGTAAAGATGATATAAAGCTATGGCTACAGACGGACGTACCTTTTTGAGTTCTGGCTGGGAGGCTTTGGACATTTTGGAGTATCGGTGATGTTGTTGAGCACGAGGTGCTTAGGTCGGGCTTGCTTTGCCATGTTTGGCTCACCAGGTTTGAAGCCAACCCTGGACAAGTCAGTCAAGTAAATTAGTTAGTCATCATCGTCTAACAGCTGTTCTAACACAATATTTTTGTTCACCATCACCACCAGAGTCGTACAGGAAAAGGAAAACAAAGGCGGAGGGTTACAAGAATTCTCTTTGTCCCAAAAAGTTTCAAAGTCAGTGTCGCTCCCATTCACCTGCTTCACCTTGAACGCGATGCTGAGCCGCGTATATCAACAGCTCCCCCCAACCTCGAGCACTTAACACAAGTAGTACGGTCGGTTGGATAGATGGCCGCGCCAGCTTCCCGCACCGTACCAAGTAGCCCAAACCCCTCTGCCCAAGGCTCTCCTCGTAATAGAGACTGGAACATCCTGAGGACGGGTGAACCAGGGC
>JBBPMQ010000006.1:0-80186 GCA_038090375.1 Boletus rubroflammeus
AAGGAGTAGCCTGGCAACCCCAGTCTATTCTCTTGATACTTTCCCATTCAAAGACCTGAGAACCTCCTAAGCAAAGTGCTTAGTATCCCTTCCCCTTGATCTCTAGCAGAGCTAGTTGATCCTTATCTTTTTGTTGTGTTTTGTGCTGCCTAGACATCGCCCCCAGCTCAGGCCATTTCACTTCCCTTCCAACTCTAGGTATTTTTCCATGATAAGTTGGGCAAAGCCCTCAGCTTTGTCTGTCATCTGTGAGAGGACTGCCACAGTGTGGACTTTGTCACTTTTCCATGTTTGGGTCAATACCCAGAGGCGGATTTTTACCCACCAGAATCTCCATTTGGCACGGTCTCCATCCCACGTGCCGGATCTGCGATCTTTTTCGTGATGTTACTTTTTTGGTCTAGAGAAAGCTCGGCCAATTTGTCGGCCAATTTGGCGAGCGTGTCCATTGTTGCTTGATTGTCTTCAGACATGTTGCTTTAGGGTCCTTACTATCTGGTATCTTCCAACCAAATTCTGGGGATCTGATTGACGAGTTTGTGGAGGTGGTGGTGTCATGAACATAGGTGGTAGCGGTATCTTCTTCAGCTGTATATCATAAAAAACGGGGGAGATATCGTAATCCCAAATGGGTGAATGCTAGTATTATGATATCAAAAGCATTGGGTCTCCCCTGAACTCTAAATGCGGCAAGTTCATTTTGAAATGAAAAGAAGAAGTGCCCCATGGCGAATGGATGTGATGTTATAGGTGATCACGTGAACCTGGGGACCAAATGTATCGTATATCCCTATACGCCTGGGTCGATGTCACCCAAGAACCAGCGGTAGTGCACTATCCGCAAAAGCAACGTTATCTGTATTTCTGACGCCGGACGAGCATATGAACTAGAGTGGGCCGGGTTGTATTTCTGAGAGTGTCTGCAGCTCCAAGCAAGGGTACACAACCAAAGAGAGTCCAAGTGTAGAAACAAGTCTAATCCAAGTGTTATAACCCCCGAGCTATGCTCAGCAAATCTAACAGCCTGACATTGAATCACACACGCGTGTATGACGAGCTGCCCACTACAGGTGGACTCGATGACCTGACTACGAAGAGAAAGATAAAATGTTGTTCCGCAGGACAAGGAGAGAGATAAAGGGAAGAGTGAGTGGAATCCTTAGAAGTTGGTTTGCTTGTTAAGACAGAAGGAAACAAATGGATTAGACTGCTGTAGCAGTCGCATAGTGTCTACTTTATATACCTGTAAAGAGTGCACACAGACCAAGCTGTGTCTGGGAGCGTAAGGCTAAGTATGGTAAGAAAGGAAGCATCTCGTGAGAGTGGTTCCTTGATGATGAGAAATAGAAGAAAAGAAGTAAGCTGACTAATAGCACGTGATTGGTGTACAGTCTGGTCACGTGACAGGTCATGTGACTTTCCCATGATCATGTGGTGACAAAAAGTTTTAAGTAAAGTAAAAGCTAAAGTGATGAAATGTATGAAGTGTAAAGTAGGTCCATCTCATAACACAAGGTCTCTAGCATGCAACAGTTTTCATTCAAGTACATTGTACCAAAGATAACATGTAAATTGTGCAAGTCTCTTCGTTCTGCTCCATGGCAGAAGAGGAAACAACCTTCCAGGTGATGGAAAGCTGCTGGAGTGTTTGAAAAAGGGTGGAAAACATAGCATATTTATGATGCTTAGCCCAAAGCTCACTCTGAAGCTTGTTGAGGTAGATGGTGCTCTGATGCTGAATGATGGCAGCGATAAAAGCAACATCTGCTGAGGTGAGTACTCGGGGGTGACCAATAGCACGAGAGTATTTGAATGGATTGGTTACAGTCCCATATCTTGAGCACAATGAGAGTGTGCAGTAAATGAGTGACTTCTTGACATCCAAGATGTGACAGATCTGTTGGACACTATGGTTATCATGATACAAGAGGGGGATGTGAGCTTTGAGGTCGGGAGATACAACACAGCGGCACCAGGCATGAATGGTGGCGACGTGCAAAATCAACGATGCTTATTCAGCTGCAGGCTACCCAGTCAGCCACTTCTGGGGTCCTTCTGTGGCTGTCTCCGAGGCGCGACTTTCTTCGATGCGTTTTCCTTTATGGAAACCGCTGTAATAGCGCTCTCACCAAGGTCTACTATCTGCCGAGTTGGTACAGCCCCATCATGACCATCAGCGAGGTCTTTTGCGTCCCGCTCAACCTCTGTGTCTCGAAGCTGGAATAGTCAATATGGGGCGATATCATCACCACCGGAAAATACACCTTTTTCGATGGTACGCCTATCCTTTTCCCAAGCCTGATGATATCCGACATGTTCTAGTGGATGGAGAACTGAATTTGACGTCAGGAAAGCTTTTTCTCTTGAACCAAAGCTCCTACCTGCGTCACTATGTACGTTTTGTTGAACCTGTTGTAGCTCGGATCTCAAGCTTTCATTCTCTTGCTCGAGAGATCGGATTTGGGTGTACAGCTTCTCCACGCCTGATCTCGCTTCTCTCAGGTTGTCGTAGAGAAACTTAGGGGTTGTCTGCCGGTGGTTAAGCTAGAGACGAAAAGTAGTGGACATCCCGCTGTCTCCTTCGATGTCTTCATGAGGATGGCGAATGTAATTATTCAAGTCATCGTCACCCATCGCTGAATATTTGATTAGTATGGGATGTGACTCTTTCCGTCACTGGCATCCACCTGCAAACTACTACTCACCGGTGTCCTCTCTGGGTTTCCGCTTGGGAACCAGCCTACGTGTAAATGCTCTTGTATTCGGCATGATGATTTCTTGATGGCGACTGGTACTCTTCTGATAAAGAAAGCCCCTTATTCGTTCCGCTGAATCCGATATGATGGACAAGCAGATTCATCAAGATTACATTTCAACTTACAGGCAAGTCCCTGTCGATTAGTGGTTAAATCGCCACGTTGTGGATCTCACAATACCGTGGCGCCGCAGGTTCAATTCCTGCCAGGGACAATTTTTTTTTCGGATGCGATCCGATGGTGATGCATGATGGTTTTTGGAACCAGGAGGCTGTCTCATCATGACTGTCAACCATGGCTACTCGAAGGTCCCTTGGAACAATTGATCTTTGCTTTTTAGGAACTGCTTCTGCACAACCATCCCCCACGAGGAATCACTCCGCGATCGCATTACGTTTGGGTGGAGATGTATGGTTATTCGATTGTGGGGAGGCAACCCAGCATCGATTGCAAAAAAGCACAGTAAAGATGGGAAGGATCAAGAAAATATTCATCACCCATACCCATGGTTCGACTTTACACACCTTTAGCTGCTAGGCGTGACATTAAACACACAGGGGATCATATATTTGGTCTATTGCCCTTGATGGCATCGATCGCGAACGGTGCTGGGGGCACGATCGAGGACATGGAGGATCCTCGTTCACAGAGTCAAGGCAATGTCAATGTCGAGGTTAGTCCGTCAAACGTGCCGCAGTTTCCAAGCTCACAGGATAGCTAGCCACTGGAAATATACGGACCACTCGGAACACGCGCATACGTTCGTGCGGGTCTCACATATACGTACACACTCTTGGGAGCATCATACGTCGTCCACGAGCTTCGCTTTCCAACTGATCCATCCGACGGTGATCGGATCGAGCTGCCCCGTCACACGTCTGAACTGCCAAGTGATCGTAACATACCCCAGATTGGCGGAGTCTGGAAGGATATCTTCAAGGATGTTCTTGTCAGCGTCTCCGCAGCCCCCATTTTGCATTCCGTACCATGCGTGGGGTATGTTATCCAGGAAGCCCCTGTTCCAGGAAAAATAGATCCACAACACTACATCCCGAGCATAAAACGGACCAAAACCCCGATGTCGGTAATGAGTCGTTTACAACAAGGCGAGAGTGTCGAGCTTTCGGATGGGACTGTCCTACATGGCCCCCCTCGTCGTCCGGGCCGGAAGATTGTGATCCTTGGTGATACACATAACCCATCTGCAGTCGCGGATATGGCTTGTTCACCCGACTTACTCGTTCACGAAGCGACAAATGCTCACCTGCCCGGTATAGATCCAACTACTAAACATATTGATACGTTCGAGAGCGTCGAGGCAAGGGCAAAGTCCAGAGGTCATTCGACTCCGCAGATGGCTGCCGCTTTTGCGACACGAATCGGAGCACGAAGGCTGGTCATGAACCATTTCTCACCTAGATACCCCGGGAACGATGACGTTAATGCAGAGGCGAGAGTCACAATGGAGGCGATAGCAGATTTGGCGAGGGAACAGTTCACGGGCGAGATTATTTGCGCTAGGGATTTTATGACAGTAGAAGTAAACCTACCACAGCAGACTACGGATCCCTGACAATGCATGCCGCACGATAGGATCAATCGTCCGGAGGATCGGACAATGCACTACTTGAATCACTCGCCTCTCCTTCTTCTAACTCTTCTCTGATTTTTTTCTTCGTTTTTATTTGCTTCGGGTCCTCTGCTACCTCTCCCATTTCGATGTCGTCATCTTCAGCTTGATTGAACGATGTCAGATCTTTTCTTGAATGTGTTTCCCTTTGCGACGACAGTGGAGTTCCTGAATGTGAAGCTGAATCTTTGATTGAAGTATTCGGCTTCAAAGACAGTGGAACATCAAGCGAGTCGACGTCTTCCCCGTCCTCTTTCTCACCGACCTCGCCGGATTCAACACCCTCTACATGCTTGTCATCATCGACTGGTGGGGTCCCTTGGACGTCCTCATCAGCACCAATGGAATCGGTGGCAGGTGTAGGCATCCGGGAGGCTAAACGTGACACCGTGCTCTCCTTGTCTTTTCCCATTAGGCGGAGGGAGCTGAGATCCAATACAATATTATCCAGAGCAGACTTCTGCCCTCTGATGATGCGTTCTTGCGTTTCATGCTCTGACAAAATTGCCGCCATGTCGTTCTCCAGTGCCAGAATCGACCTCGAATGCGAACGCGTCTTAGGATACCATCATGTGAGGGAGGAGACACGTACCGCTCCAATTCATCGCGACTTGGGAGCGTGTTTATTTTTTCTGCGATCAAGTCGTACTCCATCTTCCGCCTGCGCTCCATCTGCGCGTGTTCCAACGCGATCTTGAGTTCGCTGATTTGGCTGCGGAGAAGATCATGTTCCTGCTCTACGGGAGGGGTGGTATTTCGAAAGACGTTGGAGTGGACCAGAGCACTTACCGATTCTATTCCGCTCCCGTTGGTACTCCTCTACCTGCCTCGACTCGGCCTCGCAAATCATCAGGCTCTTCTTTAGTGCCAACTCGAAAGAGGCCAATTCGACCAAGAAAGCCTCCCGTGCATCATCGACGCTCCCACCGTGGGCAGGTGGTAATAATGGGGTGTGTGCTAGCGAGGCATAATTGTGGAACTTTTTGACGATGCGGCGGAGAGCTCGTTCATCGTTGGTGATGCGGGTGTGGATGATGGCGTCTGAAAGGGGAGTTATTGCGGTAAACGCGTCAAGGGCCATGGTATACATACCTTCTTCTTCTGCAGACAGAGGCGGAATGGTTGGTGTTGCCTCAAGCTGGGGATTGTTCATGGTTGAGATGAGCTTCAAGTTGGAAACGTAACTCGACCAATGCAATGCAATAACATTACAGTAACAAGCTCACTACAGACACCGGATCGAAGAACTCAGCCCCATTCATCCGACACAAAGGGTGTCACAAGTTCATATATCTCCTCGTTACCTGTGCTGCCCTTGTGTGCCCTGTTTCTTCCCATGACACGCTTGATCATACCCCCGACCCCTCTCTTTGAAGCTACCTCCTGATCAATTGGGGCAACGCGCTCTGCTTCTGTCTGATAGCAGTTGTCGATATACTGTGCCAACTTTCGGCATCCGCTCGAACTATCATTGGCAGCTCTGCGCGAGTCTTGCACAGCCGATTGCAGATACATCGCAAGGTTGGGAAAATTAATTGGGAGATTGGGATATGGGGTTGTTGGTGTTGATGGCACAACATAATATTTGGCCATATGTGACTCAGAACCATCGCGAAGAAGAGTCGGGAGCGGCGACAGCGTATACGAATACGGTAGGACACCGACATCGCCGTTAGTATACTTGTGCGAATTGTGCAGGTTAGAAGGGATAGGGTAGTCTGTTGTCAGATAAAGTACTGTTCTCCATTCAGACGCAGAGTGATGGATCTTGGCAGGCCCGGCCATGAGCACAATAGTTCTCCATTCTACATGTCTTAGACATACCTTGACAAACTGAATTACAGTTCGTAGTTTGAGATCATGCTTGGCGACGCTGAGCGCTTCTACAGTAGGCTCTACGCGGGTGCCGCTCAGTCTAGCCATCAACTTGAGCAACTTTCGCCAACTAGGAGCCTGAAAATGGAAAAGAGGCGCTTTGCCATAAGGAATAGTGATCACGTTTGGCATCGCACTAGCCATAGGCAGTAACTCCGTCGAGATAACTGGAAGAGTAAAGCCCAAAGCTAAACGATCGTGTCAAAAAAGGCGCGAGATGTACTTTAGAATCGAGACATACAAATACCTATGAGCATCTCTCGTTCAACGTAATGGTTTGCTGACAGCGGGACAGCTGGTCGTGTGGATGGTCCTGGTTCTGTATCCGCCTCTTCTTCAAGTTCTTCGTCCAACGGGTCCAAGTTAGCTGAGGACCCGAGAGAAAGGTCAGGACTCGCAGGAGGATGTGTCGGAGATTTATACCCAGAGGAAGCAGGAAGAAGTTCGCTACCCAGAGAACGCCCGGCGGACGTACTGTTTTCAGACGAAATTGATGACCAACTCGGTCTCGAGGGAAAGGGTGGCATTGGCGATTGTTCGCTACTACTTGATTGAGTCTGTGATAAAGGCGAACTGGGGACGCGGTCCGATGAGGGTGTGTAGTCGCTTTGCAGGTGTGCACTGGAAGTAGCCGAGGATAAGGTGGGCGCGACAGTAGAATGACTCGGGGAAGAAGCAGGAAGAGGGCTTCGGACTAGGTTAGACACAATGTTAGCATACAGGGGGGGTGTTGGAGACAAGGTATCCCGGGGAAAGTGCAAATTTTGGACGTCATTCGCTGCCCCTCGAGCAAAGTCACTTGGGTCGTCATCGGACTCATTTTGGTTTACGGAGGAATGGAAAGAGGTGAAATCGTCGTTTAGAGAAGAGTACTGTGACGAAGTCGACGCCGTCGGGGTTATCATGTGTAGCCAACTTTCGCCTTCCGGAGGACGCGCAGAGCCCTTTATTGCAGAGATGGATGCCCGATCTATGGACGGCGGTCGAGGTGAGGACGGTGATTGCTCATCGAGAGAATAGACGGTGTTGGACAATAGTCGTGATTCTTCCAGGGCTCTTGCGAGTTCCTCCTCTTCCTGGTCGATCAACTCTTGCTCACGTTTTCGAGCTTCCGACGCGGAAAGTGTGAGCGCACGTTCAATTTCCTTCTCGTCATGGGGGGACACGGTGTCCGATGCCATAGCTTCAGGGGGCTGGCGAGATGGACCAGCCATGAGTAGTGGTATCGATGTGGGATAGAGCGGAATTCTCGAGGCAGGAACGATGGCCAGTGCTGGCGGTTTTGGCGGGATCGGCGGCAATGGGTTGGTCAGGGGTTTGAGTAGCGCCTGCGGCTTCTGGGGGAGGGGAGGTGGCGGAGGAAGGGGGGCTTTAGGTTGCATAAAGAAATAATCGCCGTACAACGACGAACGTTGCGGTGAGTGATAGGGTGAAACCATCGGGCCAGTGCTGGTGCGCGGCCGCTGCGTAGACCGTTTGTCCCAAATTCTTGCGCGCTGCTGGCCGGGGATGAGACTCGGTGGGATAAATGATTGCGGTGGGTTAATCGTCGTCTCTGACATATAGGGTGACCCGGACATGCTTGTGTGCCGAGGTCTGGGAGGGAGGGGAGTGAACTGTGAAGGTGGGACATCGAGGGGCGTAGCATGATGGGATGTGCGAGAATGCTGCCAAGCTAAGGAGAGGGTAAACTGGGTCGAAACGAGAGTGAAGACGGTGTTCGTACCTGGATGGTTGTAGGATTGCATCGCTAGGACAGGACCAAGCGCTGTCAGCGACAGGATAAAAGGAGCGCGGCCCGTGGGTGACCAAGGACTTGTATGATGGAGTCGTGCTTGACGGCGCTGTTTGCTTCGTCTGGAGCACGGTCACGGACGAAGTCGGAGGAGGTCAAGATGGCGGTGGGGATACTACCAGGTGACAGCAGCGCAAAGACGCATGTTCTTTCAGCCAACAGCGCCCATCTCGCTTGATCATGATTTACATACAGTCCCTTTGAATTTAACTCACACCACTGGCAGCAGCCCGTAGCGATCGACAATCAACCATTGCTCGGCACGAAAGGTACAACGTGTGTGGGTTGGGATAGAACAATACTGTAAAGTACAATATGCAAAAGAGAGCAAAGCGCTGAGAGAAGTCATGCTGATGAGTGTGCTTGTGAAGACCTGAAGTCGAGAAGAATGTTGAATGGCATGGCGTATGAGTATATGGTGTACGTGCAGCAGAAAATGAAATAAAAACCAAGAATGCACAACTTGACGCATCAAAGGTTACGACACACGAGAAGAAATGAATTTAACAGGAGGGTGCGAAACACCCTGGACAGCGGAGGTCCTGAATCCCAACTTCCGCATCACCGCCAACAGATCCGCTCTTTGCAGCGGCTTAGAAAGGGAAGCTGCAAACAAGCCGTTCTGCTCGTCTCCTGTGCTGTAAGCGCTAACAGCGATGATCGGAGTGTTGGTGTTCTTGTTGTTTGTGCTCTTGATATACCGAGCAGCACTTTCACCATCCACTACGGATATCTCAGCCTCAGCAGATGCGGCGGCGGTAAAGATAGGTGCACTTACGGACTGGCATGTGCAGATCCATCAGGATACAGTCGAATTCTGTGGGTCGCTCAGTTTAGATTTTTCTAGATTATAGCAACAACTCACTGATGTCGCCCATCGCAACACCAATCGCTTCAGAGCCATTAGCAACTACCACGCAACGACATCCAAGACGGATGAGCAACGTCTCTATTATCTTGGCTGTGATAGGATTATCCTCAGCCAGTAAGCAGGTCACAGCACGATCCGTGGGATCCGGCCCCTTGCGCAAGTCCACGGAATGAACAGACGAAGGAGGCGTCACCTCGAACTGACTGAAACTTTGCCCTGTTGAGGGAGGCCAGTTGTCTGAGCCTGATCCATCGCCCGCACTACTCGAAATAGACGCAGTTCGTAATCGGCTCGGCATCGTGTTTCTGCGCTCGACGCCATCAAGGTGATTCAGTTTGAACCTCTCGATTGCGCCAAACTCCGAAGGTTTGCGGCTATGATTGCCAGAACTACTCCCTGGTGTGGACGGTGGTATGCTCGCTCTTGACGGCGAGGAAGCGATCGACGACGTCGACGTCGACGGAGAAGGAGGGCCTTGGGAGATGGTCTTTTGGTCTATAGTCGTCACAACGCTCGGAGGCTTCTTATGGCGCTGTGATAGACTACGCCTTCGCGTGCTGATGCTCGCTGGGTCGGACAAGGTATGAGGGATAGGGGTTAGCTGATCCGTCTTGAGCTTGCGAATCACATCGTCGTTCGCCTGCTTCAACACTGGAAGGTTCTTAAAACTGAAGGACCCAAAGTCATCGCTGGCTGGAGAAGGAGCCGAGTCTCGGTTGCTAGGTAAGGAAATGGGGTTTGACTGTGCGGTGGTCAGGTTGATGGACGGGCTCTCCGCATTCGTGATAGCAATATCATCGTCATGGAACAACTGAGGTATCGCTCCTCGGGAATCGAAGTAATCTGTCGACTCCGGGTCCGAGATTTGCGGTATGAAAGCAGCTTCTTTCGAAGTGACTTTATCCCACTCAATCCCTTCAAAAAAGGGGTGATTTTTAACTTCATCGGCACCGTTGGCACCCAATCGTGTCGCGGGGTTGATGTTCATAAGTCTTCGCATGAAATCCTTGACCTCGTCCGAGAAGTCTACCCAATCTTCGTGCCACTCGACTTGTCCCGAGAGTATATTTTCAAATACCTTTTCCGGAGTTTCGGCATGGAACGGTGGGATCCCATACAAAAATTCGTATGTGATGACCCCGAGAGCCCACTAAAAGGACAATGAGTAGCTGTACGTCTTCGAGTACAATGTGAGGATCCGCACCCAATCAACGGCAGCATCATCACCGCGAAGACCTAGTATTGTCTCGGGTGCCAGATAGTCCGGCGTGCCAACGAACTTTTGCTCCCCGGGAGGAGTATTACCGCCCGAATGCGACCGTAGATCTGTGGTAAGTTCCGTGGCGAACGATTGTAAAGGACTGTCTGCAGCCCTGCTCCGCCTCGAATAAAAGTTTGGCACCAACTCAGAACCACTGCCAGACTCGCTGATGTCGTCTGCGGGGAACTGTAATAACGACGTTCCATTCCGAGATATGGGATAAGCTCCTTGCCCAAAATATGAACCTCCGTCGGACGGTAACATAGGAGAAGCAAGGAAACCTGAATCCAGGGAAGGGGGCCGAGACCGCGAATCGTACCTCGTGCGATGACGAAGTCCCATTCCCATGGGTCCTTCTCGTGTCTGTCGACCTAGGAGACCAATCCTGCTCAGTCCGAAATCGGTGAGCTTCAAGTGCCCGTGCTGATCGATGAGCAAGTTGTCCGGCTTCAGGTCCCTGTTTTGACAATGATCTGTTAGATCAGCCATTTATATATAAACAAGCTCGGCTTACCGATGAACAACGCCTCGGTCATGGAGGTACTCGAGACCCAACACCACTTCCGCAATGTACTGACGCGTCCATTCTTCCGGCAGCGATCCCAGTGACTTGATGAGAGCAGCACAATCACCCCCATTTAGGTACTCCATAACGAGGTAAAGATTATCCTTGCTTTGGAAAGTGAAGTATAACTTCGCTACGAATGGCGACTCCGCCTGCTTCATGAGGATCATCCGTTCTGCCTTTACATTGGTGATTTGGTTCTTTGCGATCATGTCAGCTTTCTTGAGAACCTTGATCGCATAATAGTCGCCTGTAGCCTTCTTCTTGGCAAGGAAAACCGAACCAAATGCACCCTTGCTTATCGGCTTGATGATGTCAAAATCCTTGATGGAAGTTGGTGTAGAACGGGACAGTGGCGCCGCGGACGACTGGCGGGGAGATAGTGGCGCATTGGAAGATGTTGGACTGAACATCGGATTGATAGTGGAATGTCGTCGATGTCCACGGCGAGTGGCAGTTGGAGCATCTCGAGGGAGAATGTTAGGTGACAGGGGAGGTGTGACTAGAAGTCGTGGTTCCAGGAGGTTGTTGGTGGATCGATGGGCCCTTAGAGTGCCATTCTCGGCAGGAACCTCATTGAGATCCATGTAGGGTGGGTAATCATCCGGGCCCGCAGAAGCGGTGATCGGTTGTGCCAGAGCAAGAGGAGACGATATGGATGATGGCGTCGAAGATCTGGTGGGCATCTTATTTATCATTTGCCAAGTTGGTGGAATTGAAGTGGGAATGGGCATGGAAACCAGTTGCCGGTTCTCGTTTGGCACAGTGGGAATGGGGGACGAAGGGGCCACAGGCGTAGGACCAGATGATAACATATCTTCCACAGAGCTGATAGAAGCACTCTCCGATGTAGCCTGAGGTAACGCAGTTTCTTCCATTGTTTCGGGTGTCGCACCACCGATGGGCGCAAGATCGTTTTCGTTTTCGTTTTCGTTTTCATCGCTACTTTCCTCTTCATAGTCGACGGTCGCCAGACTTTCTTCCACTCTCTCCTTCCATTCGTGCCATATCTTCTCCGAGTATCGAATGGTATTCTGCATACGGACAACGTTGTCCACTTTTTGTCGCATTATGCGCTCGGCATCCTCGACTAGTTGTGTCAACGCGGCATCCTCTATCGTCGCTTTGCACCAGTTTCGCACTTGAGACATTTTCCGCTCCGAGGTCGGGGAGAGCAGTCTTTGTCGCTCGATAGGTTCCTTCGACTCCTCCTCCTTAAGGGAGGGAATGGTAACTTCCAGTGCAACCTGCAAAATTTCATCCAATTGTTCCAACAGCCGACGCTGCATCTTCTTTACGCCAACACGCTGCATTTTGTTCGTCCGGAATAGCTGAAGAGGGTTTGACATGCTGGGTGATGTGGATGGGGAGAAGATGGGTACTCCGCGATATTCGGGAGTCATCGCCGGCGACGAGGTCTCCAATGCGAGTAAAAGCTCTTTGATAGTGTTTTTGAGTTCACCAATGGATTCGTTGCATTCGCAAATTTCTGCCTCGAGATGGTGCACCTCCGCACAAGTCTCGCTGTGCTTCTCAAAGTACCACTGCGGGATATGGCACTCACAGATGCGACACAGAATAGGTTCGGTGGATATGGGTTGCGTGAAGGGAAAGGGTGTCACAGGCTCATCGGCCATACGCTCTGCTATGTGTGCCTCCTCTGGCAGAGACTCTTCACCGATTTCTCCGGATTCCAAGATAATGGAGGGAGACGGGTACTCGTACCGCGGAGGAGCGATGGGTTTGACAACCCACATCGTGTGAGAGGGTTGCGCGTCCTCGCGGTCAATCATGAGCATACCTTTGCCCTCCATCTGTTGGTAAAGGACACCGTTCACGAGAGGTTCCTGGTGGCCGACGGTCAAAGGTTGAACTTGCAGCCGGAACCTAACTTCGACTGTGTGAGAATCATCTTGCTGAAGACGTTGAGTTGCATCCTTGAAAACGGTCCAATCCGACGGCCCAAGTAGGTGCGATATTCGTGTCCCAGAAAGTTCAGTTGGTTCAGTTCTAATAATATTGAATGTCAAATGGTTGTCACCAAGTCAGAGACTGAGATCTTACCCGACGACAACTCTCCATGCATAATTTACCCAGATGAAGTGATCGCCGTCCAAACTGAGCTCCATGATGATATTCTGGTTCTGAGCAGTTTCCGCCTGCAGACGCAGGCGCTCCGTAGCCAAAACTCTAGCAGATTCGCTATGCTCTGGTAGTTTGTTGGGCGAACGCGATGAGGGATCCGGGGAGGTCGATTTTCGCATGAGTTCCTTTGGGTGTTCGTCCCTTGAACGCCTGCCCTGACTGACCACCCGACTCATTCGTAAACGGTGTTCGTCTTCGAGAGACATGCGCAACGGCCCCTCGTCCTTATGTCCACGAGTAATCGGCGTCGGTGCTGGAAGCTGTTCTTCCGAGGGCTTGAGCACGAACATGAGAGGCTCATCTTGTTCATCCTCGTTATTGTCGTCGAAATTCCAAAACTGCTTCTCTGCTTCCCACCACTCCACGACCCGACTGAGGCTAGCGACGGCAAGTAAGACTTGCACGTACCAGTTTCGTCCGTGCCAATCTGGATGATCGTCCCAGGCTTTTCCGATGTGCTGGACACGCTGAACGAGGGATTCGCAGACCTTTGGTTGGGCTGTAAGCTGTGCAGTGGACATTTCTGTGACATCGGTTGCAACGCCTATGAGGTCGTAGAGCGCGGTCATGATAGGATCAACAGGGTCATCAACAAGAATGCGTGAAGAACGGCGATTAACAATGGAAACCGGAAGTACGTCAGAAAAGCTGCCATGCGTTGTGGCAGGGGGGAGGGGGGATCTGGATCTGGAAGTGGAACGTGAACTCTGACCGGATCTAACGGGACGTATGGGGATATGGACTGTGCGTGAAAGTCTGCGGGAAGGGAGGGATTGGGATGGCCAGGCCGTGGGAGGGATGGCGTTGGACTGCCTGCGGGGGCTGGTGGTGTCGGAGAGTGTTGTAACAGGGACGATGGGACTAGGCCCAGCGCTAGAGGAAGGGGGAGTGGGAGTAGACTTTTCCCAGGGATTGGTGCTTTGTCTGCGCAAGGAGGGGCTGAAGGAAGAGGATGTGGATGCTGAAAGAAGACCCGGGGACGAGGTTCGATGAGTCAGAGCAGGAAAGGAACAAGTGCCATTCTCTGGAGACGCACGCTGACGACTATGACGGCCCTCTTGTTCGACCTCGTAGCCACTGTCGGAATAATCGTCTGCCTGGGAGGCGGGACGGGGCTGGAAGAGGATGGGGTCGTGGAGAGACTCGTTGTCGCCGTACTGAGAGTCGCGGTCAGGGTCACGATCACGGCAGGAATCGCGATCCACGTCGCAGTCCTGGTCACCCTCGTGGAGCCTCTCCTCGAAGAAAGTGGTGATATTGTTGATTACTCTACGGAGCTCCTTGTCACAGTCTGCCTTCGCTGTCCTGAGACGACGAGTGACATGTCTGCGGACAAAGGGCATGGATACGGTGTTTAAGCCTGAACCAAGCGAGCTGGACGGGGTGGAGTACTGGTTGACATCGGGGGTCAAGACGAGGGGACTCGGGGCCTGGCGACGGGGGACGTCGGACATGTAGAGCAAGCAAAGGGGATGGTGGATCAGAGAGGGCGGGGAGAGAATAAATGGAGGGTGGCAGAAAGCATCAGGCGACGGCGACGGCGACGGCGAGCAGTGACGAAGTGAAGGGCGGGCGATGTCTCTCCCAATGTCTCGGCGTCCTTTCAATCTTGCCCACATACACAACTTTTATTTTATTTTATTATCCATGCCGAGACTCTCCGGGGTCTTGTTCACATTCCCCCATTTTTTTCTGCTATTATGTAAGCCACCCTTTCTGCCCCATGCTCCTCGTCGACCTCGCTGTCCGTGCTCTGGCGCGAACTCGCCCACGTCTCTCCGCTCTCCGCTTCTCCTCCACCCTCAGAGGTGACCAGGAACATCTCCACGACATCCTTGGCCAGGCAGAAGACGCGCGCGGTATGAGACCCCTTGTCCGTTTGTCCACCACTCCTCACCTCTTGCAGCCTCCGACGACCCGGGCACCCAATGGCAAGCAACCGGTCTTCGCAGAAAATTCACTCCTGGCCTGGTACGACCTGCACATTCTTCTTTACACACCACTAACAGCCCAAAAGTTCGTTCGTCCCCACTACTGGTCGTACGAGCACCGGTTTCAGCCAAAGAACGTTAGAACTGCGCCTCCCCTGGTAGCACCCGGGCGGAAAGAGGCGTTTGAGTATGACATTTTCCGCGAGTTTGGCATAGATCCGCTTTGGGAGACGAGCAACTCAACCCTCCTCGCCGCATTCGTCACTGAGCTCGGTAAAATCAGACCTCGCACACAAACGCGCCTGACAACAAAGACGCAGCGCAAGTTAGGCAAGGCCATCCGCCGTGCCAAGATGATGGGCGTCATTCCTTTGTTTTATAATCCCCGCATGATGCCCAAACCAGGGCAGCTATAATAGTTGCGGATCACACTCTTACATTGTCCTCGTCGCCGCCGGTATCGTGCCCAAATTGATTGATGTCCCTGATCGTGCAACTCGCATGCCAGGGCTACAAAGAACCAGTTCAACCAGATCGCCGTAAGCAAGATGAGGGTCACGCAACGCGCCCGTCGGACTCATCGTAAGCACTGGTACACAATCTCTATAGTTCTGCCAGCAGCATCGTGCCCAAGTTCTGCACAACCTGATCTCCGATCGCCTTCTCCACCGTTTCTTCCAAATGCCGTTTGGGATCCTGCTTCCCCACATGACGAGTCTTCAATTTATCTGCAGAAAGCGTGGACTCCTCCTGCACGGATTTGTTGTATGCCTCTGATAGCGTAAGCATTCGCTGCGGGCGCAAACAGTTCATCTCAAGACACAGAAACTTCTGATCGGAGCTAACCTTGATAGCGTCCTCATTGTTCTCCTTGTGAGAACAGAAATCTTTAAGTTTTAGACCCTCTGTCCAGTTCCGCTTATGTAAATTCATCAACATTGCTTGCTCCAGCTCGGTCTTGCGGTAATTGACAGCAATAGAGTAATAGTGGCGGTTCAATCCATGAACAAGTGCCTGGATCGAAGGCTTGTTAATGTGTCCGATGTTGGATGTTGTTTGTCGTGGCTCCCGACCCGCAAGCACGGTTTGGGGGTTGATGAGACGGAAGGCATCAATGACTACCTTGCCTTTCACAGACTGGATGGGATCAATGACCACCGCAACGCAGCGGTTTTGCATTTGTTCAAACGACTAGAGCGAAAAGGTGAGATTGTGCATGGCCGATCAGTGACAACGTTACTTGTTGTGTATTGATGTCGACACTCGATAGCCAGCACCCAAACCCTGGATGTGAATGGTACCACCCAACAACCATCTCAGGTCTGATGCACACGGATTCAATGAACGCGAAAACAGGCACTCGGCGAAGACTGCTCACCGGCCAGTCTGCTTCAGCATATCGACCATCTTTGTTTGAAAGACATGATCGACAGATTCGACGGTGACTGTGGTGCCTGATTGGGGCATGGCGAAGACGTCGATGACTTGCACCGTGTACTCGTCGACGAATTCCCCGAGCATGAGGCCCATGACCTCCATGGGAACACCAGCACGCCCATGCTTCAACATCTTCACGAGAATAAACTTTCACACATGAGTGAATTGGTTGCTGCGCACCTTCAACAGCGCCAACGATGAGATATGAATGACTTCTCCACTATGGTCTCTACATGAATGCAACGCGTCAGGGGGGTGGCGACGACTCACTTGTCCGGAACGGTAGTGTCAACTGGGCCGCGCATGCCTGCCCTGATCTGATTTCCAATGAGGCTTGATATGTCGTCCATGGATCGTTGCGCGGTGAGGTTTTCGTCGGTATGTATGTACCAAGTGCTCCGCTGACGCGTCTCTCTGGTTGTGCCTTGTTAGGCAAGACCTTCTAAATCAAACACATACAAACACCTCCTTGCAAAGCTTGATGCCATCGCAGGGCTGACTGCTATGCCCACCAGCGAGCTCTCTGATGCTCTTAACCCGTATTATGCACAGCCAAGATCCAGGCCAACGCATCTATCTGGAAATCAACGGCCGCCGCCTGCCCTACAACCGGCCGCACCGCAACACGCCCCACATCGTAGTGAACTCGAACTAGCCATCTCTGAACCACCCAGGCCACCTGCCACACCCCCCACCCCACCAATGTGAGCAACCAGCGTATTATGCATCTCGTGCACACCTGACTCAGTGCACTCACAGCGGCCATATTCCTGCACGTTCCACCCACCCACACAGCGGTGGAATCCATGCGGTGCAAGAGCTCTTGCGCTTCCTGGCTTCCACGAGGGAAGCACAAGAGATAGAGCGCAAACGGAGGATCGCTTGGGAACAAGAGCAAGAAGCCAAATACAGACTTGGCCAGGCGGAAATGGAACGTCGTATGCTCGAGATGCAGCAAGAGATCATTGCACTGAAAGCGCGTGTGGCTTTCAGCAGCCCTGCGTCCTCGCCAGCGATTGGAGCTTCTGTGAATGTTCAGAGTAATCCTGCGTTGTCACAACATTCGCAGCAGCTCGAGTATGCCTCGCTCGTTTCTTCGTCACAGCAGCCGACTCCGAGTACCTCCCCCACTCTATCGCATCCCTCAACTCCTGCGGCACTCTGCTCTCCATCAGCGGGTCAACTTGCAGCCGGACCGTCGACAGATCCGATACTTGATTCCGCGGGCGCATCGACTTCAGCTGCTTACCTCCCGTCGCCGTTATCATCTTGTACTCGCTTTGTGAATGTAAACCCTTTGTCATCTCTTCGAAACGTAAAGGGGCATTCAACAGCAGGATCGGACAGCGAGGAGGAGCCGAACAGCGAGGACGACTCACCACCTCCTCAGTATCGTGTGCGTAGGAAAAATCACCACGACACACGTTGTCTCACCATTCAGGTAATTCCGTCTTGGTTTCAGCCGATCAGCATGTCAGATTGCTGATATCGTGTGTGTTATCAAGCACGCCATGCGCAATCACTTGCTGCGTGTCATGATACTCGAAACGGACAAAGATTTACCAGACAGTCATGTAGAAGGCACACCGCTTGGCCCGGACGAACCTGTTCGATTTGTATGGGATAAGACGCCGAGGCAGTCGGTGCATAACGGACGGATGAAGGAGCGAGTGCTGAAGGACCTCAAAGCCAATCGGAAATTGTACAGACACGTTCCGGACAGGGACTTTGGAAAGAAGACGTTGTATGCCGTATTTGATCAGGCGTTTGTGACGTTTCGACAAAAATTCAAGGCGCAGAGAGATGACTCTGCGGCACGAGCTCACAAACAACGGGAAGACCTCAAGGCACAGCGTGCGCGGCGAGTGAGTCGACGCAAAGTGGTATGTTTTGCAGTTACTATACATGGATGGTCTGGCTCAGTGTCTGTTTTGGAAGAAACTCGGGAACCGCTCGGATGCACGGAATAAAATGGCGGCGTTTGAGCATGTTACGTTTGATGGAGCACTGCAAATTGAATGTATGTCATCGGAGGAATCGGAGGTTGAGGAAGACACCGGGACGACGTTCTTCCGAATACGAGGCTTTCCGTGGCGGAGCGTCCGCCTGCAGCGATTTTTTGATGCGTTGGACGAAGAAGACAAGGTAGAGAACACACAGCGACCTCGACGAGGGGTGGGTCGGAGGGAGCGAATTGCTGGAGCGCGGAAGGAAGGGGTACTGGTACCGCCAAAGGGTGTTTCTGATTGGATGATCAGCAAAGGATGGGTGGGGTCGCATGAGGAGGTCGAAGTTGATCCAGCTGGGTTCGACTTTGGTGTGCTTGGGGCGGAAAGCGAGTAATTTTCCCACGACATAATACTTTCTTTGTTTCCTTCTTTCATGCACATCTTCACTCCTAATCACGTGGCCCTCGTCGCGGCCTGCTACCCGCCGTGGTCCGCCCTCCCCTCCGCAGGCCCAGAATACCGTCCGAACGCGCACGAATTGTCCCGTCTCACTTACTATGCCACTAACCGTCCAGGAAAGATACACAAACTCGGCGCAGAGCTCGAGAAACACACAAGATCAGAGTGCAACAAAGCTCTCGCAGGAAACCCACGTGCACGAGCGTGAGTGTGAACGACTGGCCTCTCTCAATTCGCTCACCCTCTCTCCAGCTCCCTCCTCATCACTCTCGCCATCCTCCGCGCCCTGGCCATAGAATGTCGCCGCGACATTTCCCTCCTTTCTCCCTCCCTGCTCTCCTGTCTCAAAATCACACTCGACCTTGTCTCTTCTGACCTCGAGATATCTGCTCGTGCAGCAAGCGTCGTCTGTATCTCCCCGCCGTCACCCGTCACACTCCCTCTAACTGTTCACAGCTCACTGCATGGTGCACGTATACCGATGGTCATGCCAGTGGCGTAGATCCAGAAATGACTCAGAATTACCTCGTCGTGCTCGGTCGCTTCGCAAAGCAGTCAACCGTGGAAGTAAAATCCGTTGATCACGAGTTAAGAAACAGGTATTTTCTCCTTGTCCCTATCCGTTCCCATTCTTAACTCCATTCCATCGTCCAGGACACGTCTGGTCGGCCTAGCCGCAATCACCGGCGTAGTGAACTCGGAAGCTTTGTATTTATCTTCCACCCAGTTCAAGTCACAGGTGTCCCGGATCATCTACGCTCTCCTATTTCATATCTTGCAATCAGATCTCAAGTTTCTCGACGAATGGTGCGTTCGTTACTCGTGTTCCATCACCAGTGCAATACGGCTTACCCCTCCAAACTCAGTGCTTCGGCTATAAAGGACAACACACCATCAGTTTACATGGCAGAATTTCGTACCCCTCCCCCTGATCAAAGGAGAGCCGCTTCTATTCATGTTCACATCGACGGCGAATCCGGTCCTTCGTCTGCGGACGTCCTCACAGCATCCCTTCGTGCCTTCTCCCTGCTTTCACGGCACTCGAATGCTGCACAAATTGGTCTTATATTGCAGGCAGCGTTTGAGACCATGGATGATTCACAGCTCTGGCACAAGGTCGATCAATGCTGCTGGTTTGCTCGGAAAGCGTGCGAATGGACGCAGTACCAATATCGATATGTCGTTCCATCCCGGCTAGTCGAGCGACTGCTCGAGACGCACGATACCCCGCTCTCTACCCACCAACAGAGAACATTGACAAAGATGCTCACCACAGTATTCACTTCACCAATCCCTTTGGTCAACCTCTCGACCTCAGACATTGTATCTAACCTCATCACGTTCGTCCTCCGCAGAGTCTCAGTCAACCCCGACGACGACTTACTTCCTCTCTTGGTGGAGAGCATTGGCTCCCTCGGCACGCACGTCTACTATTCTGACCAGATCCAGGATCTGGCTAGCGAACTCATCAGTCGTCTTGTGACGGTCGAGGTTCATGGTTCGCCATTCCTAGAGAGAGACGACTACAACAAACGGCGGTCACAAGCAATCAGATGCTTGTTGGCTGGGCTTTCGCGTCTTATTATAGTCGCAGGCGCAGCAAGGAAGGATGACCATGATAAGACCGTGATGTCTCCTGAGTCTTCATTCTTACTGAGCAGCGGTACTTCGTCACCAAGTCCCCCGGCTCCACAGCGGAGAAGAGTATCTGGAGAGACATGGTATGAAACACTGAATCTTCTGTGTGATGGTGATTACGCAGTGAGAAGTGACTACGCTCATACGTTGGTCACATACTTGCGTCAAGAATTTGCGAAACGCGGCAACCCAGGCAGCATCAAACGTTCAAGGAGAGCGACGGAAGAATGTTCCCCTTTCCAGGTGAACAACATCAGCCTGCTGCTCTTCGGCGATACCGCCACGCGGTCATTACACGCTACCCATGCTTATCTATTCATGCTGGCCACTTCGACCTCGCTTGGGTCTGTCACCGACCTTTCTCCATCTCCAGCATATTCGTTGAATGGCGACCTCGCATCCATAGGGGTCTCTTCTACAACTCCAAGCACTGACCCACCCGGGCAAACCGTGGAAACCGTGGAGATACAACTATCTCGACCCTCTTCCTCCCGCCGTTCTGCGGGTACCATCACACGGTCGCGGAAAGCTTCCAACACCCAGAGACTACTAGAATGTATTCCTCAGAAGGTTTCATCTGCTAGCCTCGCCTCTTTATCGGACTATGCACTCATTCACCATGTTCTCACTGCCATCCATGAGGAGGTTCCCATCCGGGGCTTGTTGACCGGAACCCCCATGCTCCTCTCACTAGACGTGGCTTCCCAGATAGACGACGAGTCGGATCTTTCCGCTCGACAACGTGCTCAAGCGGTGCAGGAAGTTATTGCTCGTGTTTGGCTTGTTATTGGTCAAGTGTGGGAGTGTGCTGAGCTGATCAAGCTCGCAGAAAGTGTAAGGATGGCGCAAAGCTTTTCTAATTTAGTGCTCACGCATTGGGTCTCATACAGGCACTCGCTTCATCGCAAGGTTCCGTAGTTCTTCCCCAAGTGGCAACATCTACCCCTGGTGTTTTACGCCCACCAGAAGACCAGGTTATGTTCCCTCCGGTTACGGAATCAGAGATGGTGATTGAATGGTCACACGTGAACGCTGATGAAGCACTCTCGTTGATCGTTTCCTCAAAAAACGTTCAGGAGGCGACCGGCTTGGATCGACAAGGCTTGTTACGCAGATTGACTGCTCAATGGTCTGTGGAAGCCGCCCTAAAGGACTGTGAGCTTCAAAACCCTCCCACGTATTTATAAAATAACTGATTCCGCTTAGCCCTCGAACGACCTAATACACACCGGCCCCTGACGGAGAATGGATCTCCGTTACTTAAGCTGTCACCTGCACTGATGGCGATTGAGAACCTTTCCCTTCAGAGCCTGACCAGATCTGTACGCGGCGTTGGCGTCACCGACCTGAGGGAAGCTCTAGAAGGGCGAGCCGGGGCTTCTAACCCCACCCTCGTCCGCCCCCCCTCTGTGTCAACACTTGATCACGCGCTATCATTTGATATTCAAACACCGCGTCCTCCAACGAAGCCGAAGCCCAGGTTCAAGAAGCGAGCAGTGACAGCTGGGTCGGGCGAAGTGCGGGATGTCTTGAATAAACTTGGAATAGGGAAGCCCAATGGCACCACCAATCTGTTAAAAGCGTCTTTCCCATCTATGCAAAAGGCCGATCATAGGTAAGTTTTCAGTATCTGACATTCTTCACTGGGTGCTAATCACCGTGATCTTCCCCCATTGAAAAAGCTCCAAGCCCACTACACTTTTATCAGGTCCTTGAAGTTGCATCTAACGTTCCTTAATTCCTTTGCTCTCCATAAATTTCGCTTGGCCATCTATTATTTTACTGCCCAGAGCATCTTTCGCTAATTTATACTCGCAAAATGGTTGTCATCTTCCGTTTCAAGGACACGAACAATAGCACATTTATGATGTGGGCTGTCTCCTTTTGCCCGCAGAAATGATAATTCTTCGAGCTCCCTCTTCCTTTTGCGTCCAAAAGCTGAGCTCACCCTGAGCTTTGGGGTGGGATGTGAGACGTGTCCCCTTCTACCGTAGACGTGTTTGTACACTGCACGCTGAACATTGGAGAGGGGACTTACAATTAGACCTTGCAAGAGTACCTCATAGATGGAGGACTGCTTGGTAGCTTTTGCAACTGGGTCTGTGATCTGTTCCGTGTGTCGGAGAATGAGCTTGTTCAACTCCTGTTGAAGCCGAAAAAGACTACACGAAAATCAATCCATGGGATACATACATATGACACCAAGAGCGCACTTGCTGAATATCATGGTCTCTTCACTCTGTTCCGTCAGCAAGACCAACGACTGGAACAAGCTAATGTAGCGTTTGCAAATCTGAAAGGTGGTCGAGCGAGCTGGGCAGGTGGGTGCAGTGACACTTACGTTCACCACCAGCGCGTCAGTTGTCACGGGTGCCTTGCTAAAGTAGCCGCTAGGACGTTCCGACAATTTCTTGAGCGAATCACAGTGCTCCGAAACGACTTTTTGGAATACAGGCCAAAGCTGCAGGCGCATAGTGAAAAAGAAGGTCTCCAGAGGTGAACACTGGCGTTTCTGAACTTCTGCAGTGACAGTTTCCGTCAGTCGGACCATAGTCAGGAGAGGAGTCGGAGGCGGTGGAGGTTCGATGACGGAACCCAAGAATGTCTAGATAAATGAGAAAATAAACTGTCGAGTTCACTCTCCTGACTCTGACTCCCATGACCTGCCTTTGTATACTCCAGAACAGGGTCAAAAATCTTCTTCCAAATAGTACCAAGGTCCGTTCGTTTAGCCTTGTCCATGGTGGCGAGACGGCCTAGTCCTTGGGGTTCAACAAATCCAGAATTCGGGACGGGTGTCCTCGCTTCCGAATCAGCCGCGGAATCGTTGTCGTCGACCTCTTTACGATCTTGAGGTTCTGATGTGACAGAGAGTTGTCCGATTTCCAGCTCTTTAGCGGATGGTGGGGGTCCCAAGGGCTCAACGAAGAAGAACATTGCAACAAATGAATATTCTGCAGTCGCATTGTCCATCAGAACCAAGAAAAGGGATCTCAGGATAGCTTCGAGCGGCTCTTTCTTGTGATGAAACTTAGTTCCCATACCAACGGATAGAGTCGACGCACTTACATGAGCTTTATCGTCAGCCTGATACGCAAGTATGACACCCGGTCCTTCTAACTTTGCGTAGGTCAAGCGCTCAAAGTCTACGCCACTGCCATCATTCCCTGCTGGCATTGTTGCAATACTTTCGAACCTCTCAGTAACCCGAGCCTGAAGACCATTGATTACGGATGGACGGCTAATAACAACGAAAACTTACCCTCAGCCAACCAAGACTGCGAATATATCGTCGAAACGCAGTCTCATAGTATGTGCGAGCGGCAGCGATATACGAGTCTTGTATCTCCTTCGCCACGGGTTCAGCTTGACGTTTCAAAAAACCGAACAAGGCACGATATTTGAGGAACCCAGAAGACTGCAACACCTGCATATTAGTCGTCACACTATTCTTTATCGCGTTCAACAGCGCAAGGAAGAAGGCGCGAAGTTTCGTCGCTGTCTTATGGATCTCTGTGGTTACTTCCTTCAAGTATCAGGTAGAAAAGAACATACGACTATCCGGAGGGCCTCTGCAACATCCGCCAGTTCTCTAGCAGCCTTGACGCGTGACCGTACGCGTAGGGTGTCGAGCTGCCTTTCAAAGTCAGCAACCACCGGTATCCATGCTTCCCCAACTTCGGTGTCGAGTAATGTAGTAGCTAGTGTTGGCGGGATGGTCAAGTCAGATATGAGACTTGACAAGGGTTTCTCGATTCGCTGTGCGCAAGTTTACTAATAGAACAAAGAAAGCGTGAGAGACACCGCACCCGACGGCTCTTGAGTTTGTTGTCGATGTTGATGCTACGCTCTTGGAGTTCAGATATTTGACCAGATACGGCCGACAAGTCCTTTTGAAAGGTAGATAGGAATGACTCTAATGAGTCCAAGAGGTGGACACTGGTCTGCTATATGCGTCAGGTACACGCACAATATTCATGACAGTTGACCCACCTCGACTTGATCATGGAACTCGACGAACTCCTTGGCGCGAGAACGGACTTGAGCAAAATGTCATGAGCAGTAAGAGGTGTTATTCTGGGGGGCTGCTCACAAAAGGGTTTGGAGACATCTCCACCGTCCTCCGCGTGGTTGTGCAAGTGGGTATCGTATCCTGTCATTCTAGTGGGTCAATAGCTCTCAGTATGGGGTCGGAATGCTGACCGTTGGGTGATGCCATCCAGTGGTAAGATACCGAGTTCAAGTGTCGGAAGTACTTCCGGATAGCAGTGGCGGTGCGACCAATTGGGCCCTGATCTCGACAGCCAGCCGCAACCAAGTTGCAGCCCGAACTCGAACGAGTTATGAGTCAGTACACCGGACTGGAAGGACATCGTGTTCTGCATGGCTCTTAGCTTTAGGACCGCTCGTAAGCTGTGGATGGGTAAGCCAATCTTCATCCGATGACCCTTGGGACTACTGAACCCGACTTGCCAGGTGTGGTTGCATTGTTGTCCCTTACGTGCATCTTCCTGGCCGTCGTGCTCTGGGTTCATGGCTACAGCAAGTCCAACAACTTTGGTGCCCTGGTAGCTATCCCTTGTTTCACATTCGCCGGCGCTATCTGGACGTAAGTAACTCGCCCCCCACCTTCGTCTCCTTCGTCTACAATATTCCTGAAAAAGGATTCTCAAGAAGATGTTCTTCTCCCCACAAATCGTCTGTGTCGAGGCAACGTGGGTTTTCGCCCTCCTTCCCTTTCAGATACGCAAGTCTGGAGCAACCTGGTACCGTGCGCTGCTAATCATCTGATTCACAGTGCTCGGTCTCTTCGCATTTGAATCCGATGGTGCCCTTCGCTCCCGCTTCACTGCCGTTTACGAAGTTCTGGTGGCATTGGTCTGGACCAATGCTGCGCTAGGTATCTCCCTTGAATACCAACCAACCAATCGCATTAAAACTCTCCCAAGTCTTCTTATACGCAGCAGGGATCATTTTACTCGCGCTTCTCACGCAATTCTCGTACGACCAGGAAATATGGGCGCGCGACATCGACTCCAGCCCGTGTCCGTTCCCCTTTCCACTTTTGTTCGTTTACGCTTTCCCATTCGCTGCCAAGTATTTTCGTGAAACCACGGTCGAATCCCGAGAAGGTGCGCCCGCCGCCACCACCGACTACTGCCTCCCAGGTTGTCCTTGCCATACTAAACCGACCGAGGCACCCGGGTTGGGAGTTGAGAGTGCGAACTACACGGAAGGCACACAACCATCCATCCCGATCCGTGTACCGACCGCGATGGAGAGGCAGAATGCGATTCGTGTTACACTAGGCTACATGGCTCGATGATGATGATGTAGTTCCTTGAGTAATAATCTGTTTAACTGATATGCAAGACGAGAGAATACGACAGCAGTGAGCACCAGAATTAGAGGGGAGACAAGGTAAAATCTTAAAGACGACAGCAAAGAAATAGGTTTCTAGAGATGCAAGTGTATCCTCAATCTACCATTAACTGGCAAGTTCCGTCTGAAGTTGCTTGAGTACTGTAGGGTCTGTTTTGTCAAGGTAATTGAGCTTGAATATGTGCGCGCCTCCACAAACCCTCTCCGCTTCTTGCAGCGCACTTGCAATAGACGTCGTGAACTGAAGAGTCCGTACCGGATCGTGCTCGTACAGCTAGAAATTATTGAGCTATGTCAACATACAGCACACAAGATGAATGTACCGATTTGCGACGGTCGTACTCCAGGGTCCCTTTAGACTCGGCGTAATACGATGCTGGGACACTGTCTACATCCCAGTAGAGATTGAGGCCGCTAATAGATGCATCTAATTAGACTGCACCAACGACTTTTTTTAGAACTGACCCGTCTTCGCCATCCTCTGTGTGATTGCGACTTTCCCTCGCTTCATAGAGGACGTCTGTCCAAAGATTGAAGATCTCATTTGGCACGCGCTCAAGTACCTCGGGGCGACCGGTTGAGACGAGAGACGCGATCCCGAGAGCAAGAAGTTTACGGTGCCGTGGCTCCGACATATGGTCAAACTGACAGGTAGAAAAATATAAGATTCGAAGTGCAGCAAGAGACGGGACCAGATACCTGTCTCCAAAACTGATCCAATATAACTTCCCAGATCACTTCTTCGTGTACATTTTGAACTTGGGCCGCAGCAGACACGAGACGAATAAACATCTCGCGATCTGTCAAGGCGATGCGGGCAAGGACAAAGACACACTCTGTCAGCGTGGTTGAGGAGCTCTGTCGCATGGCTGAATACTACACAATCGAGCACAGAAACGAATCCCTACTTCATCGTCGCCGAGAATTTTTACAATATGATTGAAGAAACCGGATCTGTGCACTGGTTCTCCCCACAGCGACGAGGGAGCCAGTTGCATCATAAAATTCACGCAATTTAAAACGCCTCGCTGGTTCGTCTGGAGGGCTTGGCCAAGCATGACATTCATGACTGCATTCATGAGGTCCAACGAAAAGTTCTGCAGGAGTTATCGGTGATGAGAAACAAGAGCATTTTACTAACATACCTGCAGAACAAGGAACGCATCCACGAAGAGATAAGATTCAACGATAAATGTAATCTTCCCTAACAGATCCAGATTACTTGCGAGTAATGCCATAGCAAGAGGGAATAGTTGGAGGAGGTTCGAGGTAGAAGTACCATGGAGGGTCGTAGAGTTTCGAAGTGCAGCAAGCCAGAGATTGACGCCATCCTCGTCCAGATTGATGGCCACCTGTAGGTGGAATCTGAGCGGTTAAGAGGGATCAGCATGAAGACTCACCCCAGGCGACAGACATTCCTGAACTAATGGGATTACAAGTGGCACGAGAGAAGTGGAATACTCTTTGGATGACTAAAGTGCCTTCAATGAAAAACGCTGGATCACGCAGCAGCAAACCTACTTTGATCAAGCTTGTCACAACCTCAAGGAGCTGTGCCTTGAACAACCACTCTTCCCCAGCATCAGTCCCTGAGAACATATAGTCAGCTGCAAGTCACCAACCAGCAAGGTATACAAACATAAAGTAGGGATTGCTTCCGCGATCATTTGTGTATGCGGGACGATTTGTTGGTCGGCATGTCTAATAATCACACTCAAGCTCCTTGCGAGCCGTTGTTTCATCTCTATCGTGTCTGCTTCCCTCATAAGCCTCATCAGCTCTGTGACGGTAGCAGGCAAGAAAGGAGCAAAGACAGCTGCGTCAAAACTGACAGTCTAGTAGGTCTCAGTTCTGTGGTCATTGACTAGTTATAGGGTTACTCACACCCACACATTCGCGTAGTGCATTGGCAGCAGTGAGCCGAACAACAGCATCTGACCCCGGACTCCTGTCTTGTAACAGGTGGACGAGAATTTCCCAAATAACAGGATCTGACGCAGGTGTACACGTATCACCGATCCATTTGCCAATCAACCATGCAATACGACGCTTGATAATCGGGAAGCTGAATCGTGGTCAGATGCCGCGAAATGTATTGATTAAATCTTACATTGGATTCGTCTCTCTTGCTTCGACGATAAGTTTGTGACGCATCCATTCGTTGAACGGGATGACGTCACGAAGCCTGGTAGCGCACCTTCCTATCGCACAATACAGCGCTTCTTTTTGAACGACGCTCGCTAAATCTGTAGTTGGTTGTTCTACGCCAGGAGGGTGAACAAACGCTACACGGAAACAACTCGAAGCTGGAAAGCTCACCAATCATGGCTTTGAAAGTGGATTCCATCAAAGGGACAACATAGTCCCGATATTGTGCCGCGAGCGTCACGAGGACGCGTTCTCCACAGGGCTACACCATTTAAGAATAGATGGAGATCACGGAATGCGAGAACATACGCGAAGTTCATATTCCCAATGTTCGTTTTCTTTGTCTTCTTCATTAACCCAGTCCTCAGGATCAGTCATCCAGCCCTCGAGATCGGATGGATTGAGAGGAATGAAACGTGTGACAAGCAACCGGACCGAATCTTCGACAAACTGCTGTGACAGCGCTGCAGATGGGATGTCAGTAAAGAATGGGTCGTCCAAGGCATTGTCCGTACTGGTCTCAGTAATTGGACCGCCCTTTCGGAAAGGGGTCCATTTGGCGAGGTTTTCTTTAAAAAGGACCATTGCTTGGACAAGGAATCGGACTGGATAGACGGCAGCAGATGAATCTGATGTCGAATAAATGAGTTGAAGTCTATGAACTCTTTCCGACAAATCTATCGTACCTTGAATCATGTCTCCCGAGCGATGGTTGGTAGCTTCTACAACCTTTGACCAGTAGTACAAAACCATGTCGTTACACGTTGGGAGTTCGACGAACTTTGCAGCGTCAAGTTGCTGTAACCTTCTGAAGAATTTGCCGAAAAGACGGATGTGGTGTGTTAATCGATCGATGGAAAGGGCCGTGATTGGATCGGAGGCCGGCATAGTTCGTACAGCGAGAACAAGGCTGATACGTAGCTCTGAGAGCGCCGTAAGCTGAGCGGTAGAACTTTGGAATAATTGAAGGAACTGCGACAGCAAAGGTCAGATAATCTGGTTCAGCATATCCTCAACACGATACTTGCCCATTCTTTAAGTTCTGCGAGCTCGCCTTTCGCGTCCCTGATGATGCGGGGCCATGACCATAATGCCATCTTAATGAGACATTTGTAGATGAGATGAGCTACTGTGAGAGAAGCGACGGTACGTTCTTGACCCAGCAAGCCATTTATACTCAATATTGTGGGGGAGAACTGGGAATAGTATGCGAGGATGATGTTGCGTAGCTGGTCCGTAATCTGGTGACGAGGATGAACAATAATTATGGTGTTAGGGAGGCAATCGTCATACCTGAGACATTGTCTTGACGCCTGTGAGCATTTTCATGATGGAAAGCTCATTGATGAGAGCGTTGAGGACTTTCAAACTACGTCTCAAGGCAAGGGTTGAGTGAATGGTCGCATTTGGGGAGCTGGCTAAAGAGAGCAAGCCACTTTCGACGACAGGCATAATTTGAGTAAAGAGAGATGGCCTAGTATATCTGTATGGTAAATGGCAAATAGCTGAACGGCGTGTCGAGACGGACCAACTGTGGGGATAGTCGAACCGAGCGATTTTTGCGACAATCAGCTCATTACACTCGGCAATCTATTACGGGAAATTAGTTGGACACGTAAATAGTTGAAGATGGACGAACAGTGTCATCTTCCTCGGACAAGAAAGCGAAGCATCGATGACGAATTTGTATGCGGTCATCTTCGCTCAGGAGCCTGAAAGAGTGATCAAAGGGGCGCGAGTGGCGGAGAGGCAAGGGAGGACGGACTTTCTGGATCTCCAGTGAGATATAGCAGCGTTCTTGAATTGAATGATGCTCTGTTGTCTGACCTGCAGAGGTTGAGAGAGATCTGCGGCAATTCGGTGGAGTGTATTGTAGGTGCCAGTGTGGTTTTCGAGGAGGTCTTTGAGGCGATCGGCGGAAGCTTTGAGGTGTTCTGGGATCTGAGACGCGGCGAGGATGACGATCTGCAAGAGCTCGTCGTCGTTGACGATGGGTGGCGGGCAGTACATCATCGATCGCGACGAAAGACTCATTATAGACAAACAGACGCAAATAACGCGTCTTCATGCAACAAGTCGATGACGTCGTCGAAGACGGTGAGCGAGCTTCGAAATTAGAACTTCGTCACAGTCTCATCCTTATTAAAAGGCCTCTCCAGGCGCTTTGCCTATAAATCATCCTCGCGCCCGCCCCCCAGCGTGCACACCGCCCCTTCTTCACCTTCCCGCGTCGTTAGAAACGTCCCTCCCGACCCTCAGCTCGTTCGACTCTCCAAATGCGTCAGTTGCGGACTACAGTGGACGAGCAGGAAAACAACCAAGCAGAAGCGCACACACATCGAACAATGTGCAAAGAAAAATGCCTTGTCCAAAGATACAATCAACTTCCTCATCGAAAAGGAAATCGCCATCTTGTCCCCTACGCAGATCACCGCCAATCACCCAAGCGAGAACGCGACCAGCACTCTGATGGATTCAGTCGTCCCCGCTGGTCCAGTCAAAAAACTCAAACGCCAGCAAGTCGTTCCCTCCGTCAGGTCCCTGCCAGAGACACGTGAGAGCATCTTGGGCAGAGCCAGGGACATCCTTGGGCCTACCGAGGGACAGGCAGACCCCCACCCAACCCAGCAATTCGGTCAGAGCGCGTTAGCACGTCGTAATACGCAGCAGCCGAAGCGTCCGGCGTTGCTCGACGTAAATAGGTCCATGCAAGAACCGCCTCCCACCCAGCCCTTCGGAACAAGCTCTCTACGTGGGGAAATAATCACCTCAGAACGGTCGGTCGACGGTCGTGAGGAATCCTCTCTTCTCCCAGCTCAACATTTCGGTGCTTCAATGTTTGCCCAAGATTCTGTTTTGTCAAGCGACCGTGTGAGTGCCTTCGTCTGTTTTTATCCTACCCCGCTGTGATTGTGAAGCTCATCTCATGGCCTCATCACAAGCATAAGCGTCCCGCCTCACCCCCTCCTCTGGTGGGCAGCAACTCTAGGACCGTGAGGCGACGTCTCCTCCAGTGATACGTGCACGTTGTTTCGATGCTCTGGTCTGAAGATATCCCCATACCACTCTGGCTTGTATTTTCAGCTTCATGTGGCAGCAGCGATCGACTATGTCTCAGGTGTTGACAGTCTAGGCCCATGACCAGTAGAGCAAGCTATCCTGCCACGCACTCTAATCTCATCTGTATCACATACCACTGGCAGCATCATTCTGGGTAACAGGCGTAGTGAATGTTGTATATAAATGAACAAATGCCCTCTATGATGCAGAGCGAAGAACTCGTTGGAGCATTCAAGCTGAAACATTTCTCACCGCCACACTTGTCCTTGTCCTCCTTCCATGTTCTACATATGACATTCAAACGACAGACCGCTAACTTTTGCGAAACTCGCCTTTCATGTATCTCAGAGTCGAGAGATAGTCCATTCGGTTCTCCAGGACAGAGTCAGGACGAGAAAGGGAGCGACTGTGATGTACACGTGGAAGTCGAGACAGACACCTCCACCAATACTTCTGACGAGTTCGACTGGGACGAAGAGTCTTCAGGTGCAGAAGAAGAGACCCATCAAGGCAAGCATGCTCCGAGTCGGAGAGGCAGAGCCCTTTGGCTCGCGTTTATGAAACTGACTCGTCCCGTCCGAACTCTTTTGGTTGGGGTCATCGGTGTCGCGTTTTTCATTACTCCGCTTTTGGTCGTGGAACTCAAGTATCAAAGCAGCGGAGGTGTACGCCCTCAAGTGCACGCATGGTCCTTGTGGCTCTCTATTATATGGGCAGCATCTTGTGCGACCTATTTGTTTGTCGACCTGTTACCGAACACTATCGTTACTATCATCCTGCTCCTCGGTGGCCAGGTCGAGCGATTGAAGACGCAAGTAGAGGTGTGTCATCACCTTGGTCGTCGATTTCGAAGCTCTTTCTGATCATGTCATCCTGAAGCTCACATTAGCGGTATCCGCTTGGCTGAAACTGCTTCTTGACGTGTCATGGGCATGGATAGCCTTGTCTGTGATTCGAACCTACTATGGTCCACCGGGGTCGTACTGGGTCATCATCGACCGTGTCATGCAGGTATTCTCTCGTTTCTTGGTTGCATGTCGTTCTGTCGGAAGTCACCATGTGATCTAAACAGGCTCTTTTTACTGCCGCTGTGATCCTTTTCGTGGAAAAGGTCTTTTTGAGATTCGTTGCCATCAATTTCCATCAACGCGCGCTCGCTGACCGGTTGGCCGAGAATCGCCTGGGATTAAAAGCGCTCGATCTCCTTTCCAATGCACACCCTGTGTCGACCAATCGAAAAACAGCCACCGGAAAGAGAGGTCCTAAAAATGCGCTCAGCTCAATAGGCGCGTCGCTCGATCTTGGAGGACTGACAGGTGCTTGGACGCATCGGAAGAATTCCAACGGTGCGACGACATCAGCCTCACCGGACGTTTCTCCTGCCCATGAGCAGCACGAGTCTACTGATCATCATCCCCCGGAGAAGAAGAAGCGCCGCGGACTGAGTCGAGCAGAAACCAGGCGTCGCCGGCACAGATTCATGGCGTCTATCCTTGTTGATCAAGTCGGCGGAGCCATTGGGCAAGTGGCATTAAAAAATTCCAAGTTTCACAAGAACGGAAGACTGCACTCGGCCAGGAAGTTGGCGAAGAAGTTGTTTGAAGGCTTGAAGGCCACGAGTCCTGAGAGAACTCACCTCATCGTAGAAGGTGCGTTATTCAACTTGTCGATCCTTCGTGACGCCTATGATCGACATAATGAACATTTGTTTCCTTAGATTTTTACCCATATTTCCACTCCACTTCAGAGGCTGTCTGTGTCTTTCTGCTGCCCCGAGTGTCCAAGCTGACGCTCCAACTAGCATGCGGCATTTGTTCTTTTCGACAAGGATGAAAATGGGGATATCAATAGACAGGAGATGAGAGAAGTGGTGCAAAGAATTTACAGAGAACGCAAAGCACTCACAGCAAGTCTCAAGGTGAGGAGAACCGAAAATTCGGAACTCCCCTTCATCGTTGACAACACGAATAGGACATCGATTCAGCGGTGGCCAAGCTCGACGCAGTCCTTGTCTGCATTGCACTCCTTTTTATCGTATTTGCTTGTTTGCTCATCTTCAATCGAAGTAACACGTTGGCCTCGCTAGTGCCCCTCGCAACTATCATTCTCGGATTCTCGTTCATCTTTGGCCACTCGGCCCAAACGCTGTTTGAATCTGTAAGGTATTTTGCGAATGCAGAAGAGAATCGCTAACCCTGTTGCCAGCTTATTTTCATCTTCTCTACACATGTGTTTGACGTAGGGGATCTGGTGATGATCGACGAGCAGTACCTTGTCGTCAAGGAGTTTGGCCTCTTCTCCACTATATTCCGACGAGTTGACGGCCAAGAGATTATCGTGCCGAACTCCCTGCTATCTAGCACGAAACTGGTTCACAACATGCGTCGCAGTACTTCCATGTACGTTGTATCCAACCTCCATCAACATGTACGAGACTCATCTTTGGAAGGTGGGAAAGTACGACTATCATGATATCCTATAATACCTCGTTGGAAATCGTCGAACAGCTCAAACAACGTATACAGGCTTATGTCGTCGCAAACAGCCGCGAATGGTCAGGCTGCGTTGTCAATATTGACAAGATGGTGTATCAGAACGCCCTTCACCTCACTATATCTATTGAACGCAAGTCTACCGTCGTATGAATGCATTACGCAGTACACTCATTTCGCCCTTTTAGATCGTTCGAACTGGCAAGACTGGGGCGGGCGCTGGGCGCGCAGGAATGCGTTCATGCGTCACCTCAAGACCGTCTTGGAAGAGCTTGATCTGAGGTACACCCTACCTATACAACCGGTCCTCCTACCCAGCGGAACTGGAGCACTAAACCCCTGACCATGCCTGAGAAACAAAGGGATGATGGCTTTTTTTGTTCTGCGTCATGTACTATTGCTGCCCCGAAGACATTGATGATGCCTGACGAGGATTTTTTTTTCCCTCTGCAACCCATCTAGTGTTCGCTACGGGTTCCGATCTTCCAAAAGACTGTTCTCCATAAATCCTATTGAAGGCGATACTCTATAAGTTAGGTACATCGAGATGATGGTCAATCCATGTGCGAGTGAGGAGGGGTGCTACAGATCTCCAAGAGCAACAGAAGACAATCCCGCTACCTCTATGACACCTCCGACTAGATGCAAGCTACCAGTAACGAGAACGTCCGTACGTCTCGTGGCCGGATGTTCTCGAACTTTCCGAATGGCATGTTCAATGGAGGGCAGAGAATGGATCGCATCGACGGGGAATTCTTTCACTATGTCTGACCAAGCTTGTTTAAGCTGGTCTTGGGTGGTCGGTCCAGTGTGCTCGGCAGTGGCAAATGCGACGGATGTCAAATCTGTGTGACAGGTAAAAATGCGGGGATGTACACCGTCCAGGTCACTTACCGCCTTTAAAGTGTCCGTCGGTATAGGTAACATTACTGCAGAATATAACTTGGTCGAAGAAATGACTAGCTTTCTCAGGGCTCTTAAAAGCTGAAAGCTGTGTCTTGATCTCATTAAATATAGTCCCGAGGAAGATCTCGCTTGAACGACCGTTAGTGCAATTGAAAATCAGGACACGTAGTGGGCGGAGCGCATCAGCTATAGGTCTACTGCATTTAAACCATGTTATTACTGAGAACGATCATTGAATCACAGATACTCGCTCAGAGTTGCTAACATTGGGATTGGCAAACCATTCGATGCAGCATTTGAGGCTTTCATTCGTGTGTGCGCCGTCAAGATACCAGGTCGTCGACGAGTAGTCAGGGTCCAATACTGTTTGACAGCGGCCAGGCCACTTGGTATTCTCCAGGCCAGTAACAAAGTCTTCAGGTATCGGGTGGGAGTATGATGATTGATCGATTTTCCGAATAAAGGTACGAGCCAGTTCTACTGCAAGACTTGCATTCGATAACTGATGTCTACCTGAAAGACCTAGACAGAAAGGTTAGCGGGAAAAGGGAAGGGGAAGAGATTTCGGCGCGCCCAATTTGACGTCTTTCAAGGCAGAGAACTCCTTCACGACCCTGAATTCAGATGCCTGTGGGCATTTAGCAATAATTCAACGACAACGTTTGTCACCTACCTTGACATTCGTAGCAGTTTCTCTGAGGATAGCCTCTAGGTCGGTTGATGGGTAGTGCTGTTCAACAGTGAGAGCGGGGACGTCTTTCTTATATATTCCAGCTTTCTGTCCCGCGATGGCTTCGATGGTACCTCCCAGAACTGCGACGTGGTCCATTCCAAGAGCGGTAATTCCAGTCACGACTGGTTTTGGGACGATGTTTGTGCTGTCACCCCCTCCACCAATGCCGACTTCCAGAATGGTTGCGTCAACTTTAAGATCTTTGAATGCATGGTATGCCATGAGAGTCAGGTATCGAAAGTAGCCAGGCATGGGTGGAAATCCGGGAGTAATTGGCTGCACGGAGGTCTAGTGTTTGAGGTCTGAATGGTCGGAGAAAGAAAGCATACTGGATTATCCAGGAGCCTTTTCCAGACTTGGAAAAAGTATTTTGTAAACTCCTCCTCTGACAAGGGGCGGCCATTGACTCTGATCCGTTCACGGACAACGACAAGGTGTGGAGAAGTATAGAGACCTGCGTCGGTTAAGAAGAGAGGTGGTATAGAAAGGCGGAAAACATACCGACTTTCATCGCGGGTCTTGCATGACGGAGGATTGAGTCTGTGAAAGCACTGGTCGATCCTTTGCCCTTAGTACCGGTGATGTGAATGACATTGAGGGCATTGAGGTCCCCGGGCTGGAATGAATAGAAGGCATCAGAGAAAGGATGCGATTGGAGGTAAAGCATACTGTGAGTCCTATCCTAGTGACAAACTCGTTCATCTCTGCGATAGCATTGATGTTGTTGAGGATGCCCGAAGCTCTTACTGCTGCAAGCGTAGCTGCATTGCTTTGGAGAGTGTTTAGGGAGTTAACGGCGTCCTGATACGACTTTCGTGACATTCTCCTCGAAAGAAGTACGGGATCAAGACGGAGCAGAGATAAAGGACGGAAAGCGGGCAGCATTGGATCACCGCTGAGTCCATGTCCCGTGATTTATGCCAATCGCGTCAGTCACGTGCAATGAAACCCCCTGAATATCATGATGCTTCGCGTGCGTGTTGCTAGTAATAAAACGATAATGCCATGGACAGGTACTTGTCCGTCAGAAAGCCAACTACAACACTAGACAAGAAAACCGCTCCTTACCCTTCGCGCACAAAACTAGAAGAGGACAGAGAACGCTGGTCAAAGTACTGGATCTCATATTCATCTCTCCCAACTCACACCTGCCACAGACTCTCGGCACAACTTTCTGCAGACGGAAAGAAACCATCCTCATCTACGATAACAAAGCACCTTCTAAACACCCTCTCGGACAACTCAAACCCCATCACGCACTCTAATATCTACGAGCGCTCAGGTAAGCCCTTGTGATCCTGTTCAGACAGGCTGCCTCATTGCATTTAGACACCGTCGTCTCTGCTACCACTGGCCATCAGCGAGGGGAAGGAAGAACCCCTCACGGGACCTCCGCAAAAGCTTATTTTGAAGACCGCTCAAGGAAGTTCTGCCTTCAACGAAGAGATGAACCATCCAGGGGTGTCTTAAGCAATGTTCGCGTATATATCGATGGTTACCTCAGCGGTACCACCGACATCGAAATGAGAAGAATTATCGCACAAGCAGGCGGGACAACCCTGTACGTTCCCCAACCTGTGGCTTAGTTACCCAGCTCAGAAGTGTACCGGTCCTTATCGATGCCCCTTGCTTTAGATTGGCACCGAGTGGTGCAACACATATCGTGACATCACGACAACTCAATGGGTCAAAAACCCACAGAATTCTGACAACAAAATCAAAAAATCCAGCTCACGTAGTCAAACCAGAATGGGTAACAGACAGCATCATGGCCGGACGACAATTGCAAGAATCCCATTATGCTCTGACTAAATCCTCTAGCACGAGGAATCTTGTGGACATGCTCAAGTCTGGCGGGTCCAGCTGACTGTAATTCCAACATGTAGCCTAATCCATCGGCAATGTATCGATACCAACCATCTAGAAAGAACCCTTTACACATTGGTACTCATTCCGAGAGCGAACCCAAGTAGCTACTTGTACTACCCGACATGTCGGTCACATCTAGATCGCTACTGAATTCATAGTCACTCATTGTATCTGAATGCGCTGGTATCGACTCCTCCGCCTCCATCCTGTCTGCACTCTTGACGCTTTCCGCGCATCGCAAACACTCCCATCCAGAATCCAGTCCTTCGTCAACAGTGCGCATCATACGCTCAGCGATGCAATGGTAGCAGTACACATGTCCGCAGGAGGTGACATACGGGGTGTAGATGGGGAAAGATGGAACTTCGTCGTCTCTAGTCGTTTCCAATGCCTCTGCCGTGGCAGACGCAACCGAGAGTGCATCCGCAGCGTACCCCAGATTGAGAGTGTAGGACGCATTTTCAGCACAAATTGCACATTGATCTGCAGGGAGTGCTTCGTATTTACCGTGCTTTCGCACGGAACTCCGGGGAGCGCCTTTAGAATTGTTCGAGAGTATCGCTGGAAAAGTTAGTTGCGATACCAATCGAGTGACTCGACGTTGAATTGATCTTGTGTTTATGAGGGGCAACAAGAATAGGAGGAATTCCTGAGCAAAGCATGAGAGAAGACAGTAATCCGAAGAAGGGAGGCGTACAGTGAAGGCATGCCACACCATTTGGCGATTCATGAACTCGTAGCTGACGTCACGCTTGACTTGACTTGAAGTAGGTACAAGAGACATTCCAAGGAGCCGATCAGATAAGCTGCGATACCTGAAGCAACGTGTTAAACCCAGACTCCAGCTCGGACAACCGCGACTTGCCGACCGTTCAATAAGAATGCAACGAAATTCATTAAGCTGAGAAGTGAGTGTGTTGATTCCAGTCGTGTGAGAATCCGCCAGGCCATGCGACGTGTGTCACTTGATGGTGTATCCGGCCAAGCCCGTGACAATGCGTGCGCACGTAAACGGTTGTAGATATAGGGCACGATGATAGTAAGTACGCCGTGGATAGTAATGGTTCGTCGAGGCAGTCCACCAGCTGTAGTTTGGGACGTCGACAATAAACTCTCCATATTAGTAATGAAGACGCACGAGTACGAGAGACTGGGTCACTGGACCTGCTCGGAGTGCTGTACTTCAATCCCTGTAATTGAGCACCATAACTAGCTCCGAGGTTCCACAACGAAAGCTTGTAAAGCGTGAGTTGGATGATGAGAGTTAATTCTGAATCAAATCGGGCCCTTAGTGCGGTCTTCCCAACCGTCAAGAGTAGATGCTAATGAAGATGTAGACATACATTGACGAGACCGAGGGCCTTTTGCAATGGCTCGCACAACAAATGCACCAGCTCTTGATCGAGTAATTCAGCGTCGAGCTGCCCGACGCGCATAATACGGGGATATGGTGAAGTAGTTGAGCCCAAGGTGTCCCGTATCGAAGAAAGGGTCGGTTGTGCTGTGCTATACGCTTGCTGCCATAGTTCTTGCCACGAGTTGGCTGATGACGGTCCTGAGGCGCTCATGGTGGTATTCGACGAAGCGCAAAATGGCGGTTCGTGATTAAGATATACCACGTGACTTTGATGAGATTGACTCCAACTCGACCTTGAAGCGATAAAAAAACACAAAGTCATCGCCAGGTGGTCTACACAGAACCATGGCAGAAGCACTCCAGCAACTCGTCCTAGGTACGCTAGACAAATTTGGCACGATTCAAGATACGAGGACGCTTGTTATACCCGGACAACAAGATCTAGCGACGAGTCATGATGCCCAGATCACAATTCTCGGTGCTCTGAACTCCCTCCTTAGTCGCGAGGCATGTCGAGGTTTACTCGCGATATGATCACGATCAAGTCCGCTTACTTATCCGGCAGATGATTTCTTACGATACCCATGAGACGTCCCTTCATGCCCTCACACCTGAGGGTACACAGATAGTCTTAGAGGGATCGCATGAAGCTAGAGTGTGGGCTGCTCTGCCAGCTAAGGGAGAGGGTGACCCAGTGGGAGCCCAGGAGTTAAAGAAAAAAGTGGGCGATGAGGCAGCCAAGGTTGGTCAAGGGCGTGCTTTTAAGAATAACTGGATAGCGAAGGAGGGAAGTGGATTCGTGAAGGCTGTAAGTCGCGCAGTATTAAGAGACACTAATCCAGCTAATTTACCCATTGAAATTCGTGAGGTTGCACAAATAATAGATTCGACTCAGCTTGAGCTACGCGAGGTGGAATCTACTGGGACTCTCCTGGCCGGCGAGAAGGCTTTGGTTGAGCTACGAAAGCGTAAACTCGTAATCCAAAGGTACCTTCGCTTTCTCTACGCAGTGATATGCACTACACGTTCCCCGTTCATTCAGGAAAGGGCAATGGTTCACTGTGCACAAAGGTCCAAGCTTCAGCACGTCCATCGCGAAACCCGAAACTGATCTTACCGTTGAAATGCTGACTTCGTACGCTTTGTTTCTGTTTTCTCGTAGAACAGAAGACTGATCGACCACAGTGGTGCATGGAAAACGGCGTCCTTCAAGAAATACAACTTCGAAGCTGACGGCATCCCGACATCGGGTGGTGCACTTCACCCACTCCTTAAAGTTCGCGAAGAGATCCGTAGTATATTCTTAGAGATGGGGTGCGACATGTTCACGTGCATCTTCCCACTAGATCGCCTGACAACTGCTCCAGCTTCGAAGAAATGCCAACCAACTCTTTCGTCGAGTCAGGTTTCTGGTGCTTCGATGCTCTCTTCGTACCCCAGCTTCATCCCGCGAGAGAATTGCATGACACGTTCTACCTTTCCGGCAAGCATCTCGTCACTCTCTTGGTAACTTTAGCTCATCATTATAACAGATCCATCAACGTCATTGCCACCCCCTGATGCTTACTACAAGCGTGTTGCTGAAGTGCACGAACGAGGCGGGTACGGGTCGATTGGCTATCGGACACCCTGGTCCCACGAAGAATCCCACAAGCTTCTCCTCCGGACTCACACTACTTGCTCATCAGCATCCATGCTCTACAAACTAGCTGCTAAATGCAGAGGTGAAGAAATAGACGGCGAGGGTAGAGAACTGAAGTCGAGTGTTTCGCTGCATGTGGGAGAAGACGGCTTCCGGCCAGCAAAGCTGTTCAGCATAGACAGAGTGTTCCGAAACGAGACGATGGATGCCACACACTTGGCTGAATTTCATCAAGTAGAGGGTGTCGTTGCGGATAGAAATCTGACGCTGGCTGACCTCATCGGTATGTTGCAATGGAGTCTGCCCGTTGTGTTCGTCTTGATATCAAAATCCTAGGATTTATGCGAGTCTTCTTCAAAAAAATGGGTATGACTGATGTCCGTTTCAAACCTGCATACAACCCATACACAGAGGTTCGTATAAATCAACACGCTGTAGAGACCAGGCTTTGATGACCGCGTGATGTGGTACAGCCATCACTTGAGATCTTTGCTTTTCACCCCATGCTTCAGAAGTGGGTTGAAATCGGGAACAGTGGTATGTTCCGCCCCGAGATGCTCGAACCCATGGGCTTCCCAAAGGACGTCCGCGTGCACGGTTGGGGTATCGGTCTCGAAAGACCAACGATGATTCGGTGCGTACCTGTTGAATTCCCACTTAGTCGATGCCCTCTCGAACCAATCTACTCGAAGGTATGGAATGAACAATATCAGAACTCTTGTTGGGCACAAGACACCAATTGAAAGTGTGGAGAATGCACCAGCTGTTATGTTCTAGAAGCTATGATACCAACATTGTCGCGACGAGTGTAGAGGTAACCAATAGATGTAAGACTTCGCTGAATCTTCTCAAATCACTCTGGGGTAAGAGCAAGCTAGAAGATCTATGTGATTATAGTCTCTAATCAGACAGGCCGACCAGCGGTCTATGATTTTAACCAATGAGCACTTGGCCCAGTTATCTGTATCTACGGAGTCAGGTAGGGCTGGATCCCCAGCCTCCGACACGGGATCAAAAAGAGAACACTGCAGCGTTCTTGCGGGAGCCGAACATATACACGATGGCTTGACTCATGAACAGACCAACGGTGATGCCGATTGTGACTGCAATCATTGCACTTCCAACGTCGACCGCCGACCCGTTCGCTGTGATACCTCCCGCCTGGGAGAGGCCGGACTGAAGACGGAGAATGTAGAGTCTAGAAACACTCTGAAAATAATTTGAGAGACAGAACACTCACTGGGACCAAGAACAGGACACCCGTGACCATAGAGGTAAATGCCGTGCCACCCATCTTCCTTGAATAGATATTCCCGAGTAGACCCACGGTAAACGCCCCAATAGCAGAAACGATATCTGATCGATTGAAGATGTAGTGGTTCGCGACTTTGTTGGTCGCATACGAAGCACAAGAGATGATGACCATTACGGGAAGCTCCTTCGACTTCCATGGCTGTAAGTTCGCGAGGGACGACAGGATGGAGAAGATGGGGACAATTCCGAATTGAGTCCACCAGGGAAAGGGTTGAATATACCAGGGAAACGAAGGTGGGCGATAACATCCGCCAACAATGTCCGCCATGTAATCGTTGGTGGCATTAGTGAAGGTGAATGTGCCAACTGCTGGGGGTGTACCATCCGTCGAGTTGTCAGATGCAAATGTACCAATCAGGGTAACAGTGGTAGATAGCTTGGCTGCCAGTGTTGCAAGATGGTGCCGGGCCGTGGGGTCGAAGATAAGGTACAGGTCTGAACCAATTTGCAGACCAAACCCCAGGAACAGGGTATAGATGAGCGCATACACCATCTTGACACTACCGCACACAATGTTCTTGGATGCCAGTTCGAGGGAACTAGTCACTGTTTGTGAGGTTAGTCGGACGTGGTATCCAATGACACATTCACTTACGAATGAGGAACCCTGGGAGGATACCGATGATACCAGCGGATGAAATAGCTTCATAACAAAATATTTGACTACGAATACTGCTCAACCCGCGAGCCGCGAAGGACATAAACATGCCGGTAGTGATTCTAGTACAACTTTTTAGCACGGGTCCAAGGAGAGAACAAGGAATAACACACTCAAACACGTTGTTATACATAGTCGACTTCATTGCGACGTTGAGCTGAAGGAAGCACAGGATGAAAGCACCACCGCCCGCAACCCACATATCCAAGAAGGAGCCACCAAACGCCAATGGACAGATGAGCACTGACAAGAAAAAACTCAAGACACATCGAAGCCAAACCGAGTACAATGGCTGTGCAGAGAGTAACTCTTCCAGTTGTTGCGTCGCCTTTCTAGCGCTGATTTCGTCATGCAGAACGGCTCGGTAAACGAGGTGGACCTTGTGGAGATTCCCGAGAGCAAGACCACCTGCGCCCTTGACGAAATGTGTTTCGGACGTCATGGTGTCGTTATCCCCGAAGCAACAGATGATGACGTTGGGCAAATGAATGAACTCGGCGTTGATCTCAAGAATGCGAGCTGCAGCTACAAGCTGCGATTCTATACGATGCGATGGTGCACCGAATGTCATCAAAGCACGAGCGAGTTTGAGCAGAAATTGGTGACGCTTCAAGATAGCTGTAGCGTCGTGGTCTCCATCAAACCACGAGCGGCTTTAACCAGTAGAACTCACAAGTGACATTGAATTCGATACGAATCCTCTGCTGCTCCTTCCTGCGCTGACGATAATCCATCTGTCTAAGAGCATTCCGCCTTTCATCTTCGTAGTCGTCGAGGCAACGCTTCGTGATGTTTGTCACACGAGGATCGTCAGGGTCGAGTATTTCAGAGTTGGTGTCTGAATCTGAAGCTTTTGAGTGATCCCGTCCGAAGGGTGGACGCTCGGCCGACTTCCCGACCGCCTCGTAAGCTTGAGAACGAGAATAGGGCAGTCCGTTCATTCCTGGGGTAACCCCATAAAAGTCCATCAAATTTGCAATGATCCCTTTGTGCCTCCCATCTCTGTCATTCATCTCGCAGTAGTTCGGTTCGTTGTTGATGTCGACATCCTCCAAGCCACCTTCGTCATCCCGCCTGGCCGGGACCTGCGCCTCCGTGTCAAACTTGATCTCGTCTCTATACTTTGTCTCTCCTGCGAAGTTGACTTTATTTGGTTGCTTAGGACGGGGGGCTAACTTGACATCGTACGCAGGTTGCGGAGGAGGAATATCATAGGGGTGCTCATGCGAGGCGAGTGCGTACTTTTCATCGAGGTGGTCATCCCCATTCTTCGTTTTGAATTTCTTGGCGAATGCTCCAATGTCTCCATCTGAGCCACCGTTGTTCAGCGTTGAACTAGAACTGTAAGATCGCTGCTGAACGTTCTGGACAGTAATCGCCTGGGGGCGCAAGGCTTCCTCCTTTGTGCCATCTGCGACAGCGGGTCGGGATCCAAGAGGATTCTCGGGAGGAGAGAGGTTTCTGTGCGCGGGGGGAGGCAGAGACGGTATCGGAACGTGAAAGGAGCTAGGGTACCCCACGTCAGGATACACGGGCTCCCTGCTGGCAGGGTCATCCCGTTCAACACCATATTGTGTCGCAGAGCGGTTACTGGGGGGTGGCGAGGAAATCCGTCCAGGACCAGCCCGGCCGGTGGTTTGAAAGTTGGGAGGATTTCTAGGCATACTCGTTTATTGAACGAGTGTGACAGATCACCTGGATGCTCAAGTAAACTTGGAGAGGTAAGTCTGGTTGTGACTTGAAGCAGCTCAGAGTGCGTAGATAAGCATACCATCATTTCGAACTTGACCGAAACACCGGCCAGAGCTGATCAAAACGATATCGCTTTTTTGGACTGACGTCAAGTTAACGGGTTTGGCAACCGTAGTAGAGCACACGTGCCCCATGGAGAACGACGGGACCGCCGTCATTCTCTCTGGAACACCATGAGCGCTGTCAGATTTTGTGCACGAACTTGAATGTTTACGAGTTAGCATTGGCTAGCCAAATTCTGTGAAGTTGTAATGTCATGACAGTAAGCAAGAGGGCACTGACAAGCTAGCGCTCTCTTATGACCTCTGCAAGAATGGCTTGCAACTTAGAGAAGGTAGAGGATAAGAAGCAAGACGCACCAACTTGGAGAACGCCCGCCTGGCGCTTATAGTACTAAGCGTGTCACGGGGATGCCATCAAGTTCATTAGCTATTAGTACATGCGGCCTTACTGAGATGGCTTCGTTGCTCCAAGCCGTTCTCCCATTTATTCTCCCACTCCTCCACTGTGATCCCCAACACGGCCTCAGGAGCGCCATCAAATATATGGAACCCGAGCCTTTCATAAAACGAGGCGGCTGCCTTGTTTCGAGGATCCATCCCGAGCCAGACAGCTTTTAACCCTTTCTCCTTCAAATGTCTGATAGCTACCCTGATCAATTTCTTTCCCCATCCCTTCCTTTGATGTGACTCCAAGATATCAATGTGCAGATGTGCTGGAGAGAACGCGATCTGGGCCTCTGGCGCAGGAGGAAAATTCATGATGGACTTGATGTATTTCTCGTCGGTCTCTGTTGGTAGGGGTGCAGTAAGGGATCCCTCGGTGTATTTTGCTTTGAGAGGCGGCCACCAGGTTTGCGCGGTGGCTGCCTCGAACGCGCGAGAGTCTAATGCGCCCAAGGTATACCCAACGACAGACTCGTCTGAAGGAGGAGAGGTTTCGAATGGCTTCTCGACGAGAACGAAGCCCCATACACAACCAAGAACATTGACATAAGGGAGGGCGTAGACCTCACCCGGGAGCGGCGGGTAATTGTGAACGTCCCTCCCAGATTTGCCAGCCTCGGACGTCTCTAAACAAATCTTAGAGAGCGCCGCTTCGTCTTCCTTGGTCGCGGGACGGATAAAGACTGGCATCGCTTGATATGCAAGGAGTGACGATGGCAACTGAGAATCGAGTCTGAGCTGTAGGGTGAAGCTGTGTGAAAAGCTGCGAGTTTCGTGCGCTGCTCAACTACTTATTTCAGGTGGGTTGGACCCAAAAAAGACATTGACACGGTGTTGGGTCTACCAGCTGAGCATGTTACATCAATATTTAGCCAACATGCCAAAAGATGGCGGGAACCACTGTCTCGGCGAGCGGCACTCGTCACCAGCATGTCGAGGCTCGACTTCAAATTCGCCCTGTCCATGTTCATCGAAATATTTATCTTCCACCCTGGCCTCCACTGTTCCCTGCAGGTTCATCTGCTGGTCCTGAAATTACTACGGGAACATGATCACCTGTTAGCAGACTGGTTTTGGGACGAGACTTACAAAGGACACCAAGGATTATGACCATGTATATCCAGTACTTTTGCAAGAAGCTCTTCTCAGGAGCCGGTGTCATCGGTTCACCTTCTGCTGTTAATGGAGGCGGCGTGCGCAATTCAGGTCTGGCAGCACATCAGAAAGAGTCAATGTACATAGAAGAAGGACGTGCTGAGGTGGTTGACGTGGCGACATGAGTGTAATGGTCGTATTGTGTGCGGGATATGACTTGAGCGTGTCAGGAGGCGGGCACGAGCCGTCATGGGGAACTGGTGAGACGAAGTGATCGACGGCAAACGGAAGGCCGGAAGGAGAGAAATGAATAGTGAGATGCGAAGAAGTCGATCCGGGTAGGTGACACTAGTCGAATTTTTTTTTCATGAGTTGGTGGGATGCTCAATGATGTTGGCACGACTTACTGCTTTCACAACAGAGGTTGGCCATACGCCGTCTGTAACACCGGGACGATCGAGTGCAACCTGATACATTGCACCTTCAACTGTAGGGTCCACTGACTCCTTAAATTGGACAAGGTCATTGAGGAGAGTGTCGGAGGGGACGAGCGTTGCAGGAAATCCAAGGGGAGAAATAGACTGCAAGGATGGAAGAGCGACGGTTCCGAGTTCAGACCAAGGTGTTACAGGAAGATTTGGGTGAACAACGCGATGTTGGACGCGAATCGGTTCAAGCTCGTTCTGAGCATTCGTGAAGGAGATGAGGAGCAGTGTGATAAAAAGAGAGGGGTGCATTCTGCTCGTCAGTACAACTGCGTGCTCGCTGTGTGATATGTTGAGCAAGGAGTGTCTGGGGGACACGTGTCATTTAATTGCCTTGACTCAATCTCACCCTAGCGAGATCGACTTTGGCCACTGATAACGCCGGCTCCGTTTACACGGTACCTTCTCTTAACAATGCCCACCGTTGCTGTGGACAAGGCAGATCTTTTCGAAAGACTCGGGAGGGAATATAGTGAGTCCTATTGTTTGGCGCACTTCCAGCGAACTACTGATCATCTATCCTTCTAGCCACGGAGGAGTTTGATAGATTATGCTTCGAGTATGGCCTCGAACTAGATGAGGATGTACGTGCACTCGGTACCCCGTCACGATTAGCGATCTCGTCAAGCTCATGATGCGCGATCGCAGACGACTGAAGATGTAAAAGAGGGGATCAAGAATGGTCTTCCTGCAGTAAGACCGGTACGTGAACCGCTCGACTAACAACATTATTTGATTCTCATTATATCCTTCCAGCAACTTAAAATCGAGGTCCCTGCTAATAGGTTTGTCGTATCATTCCCCATGTCGAGTTCAACTTGATTAGCTATCCTCGGAAGATACGATCTCCTTTGTATAGAAGGCATATCTAGTGTGCTCAAAGTCTTTCTGGGTAAGGCAGAAGCCCCAAAATACAGACTCATCTACCCCCCAGGTGGCGAAGATAACCTTCTCACAGTCCGTGTCCACCCCGACGTACGTCTTCTAGTTGGCTTCACGTGATTGGATGCACATTAATTGGATTTTCACCTCAATCGAACCAATCATCAGACCCAACGCGTCCGTCCGCTGTTTGCCTGTGCTATCCTCCGCAATCTGAAGTTCACCCCTCGTTCCTATGCATCTTTCATCGACCTTCAAGACAAACTTCATCAAAATATTGGACGGCGGCGCTGGCTGGTCTCCATCGGTACACACGACCTCGACACAATCGAACCCCCGTTCAGATACGAGGCCAGAGATCCAGAAGCAATCAAGTTTGTTCCGCTCATGAAGAACGAGGCGTACACTGCTAAAGAGCTGATGACGGTTTACGAGGTACTTCCGTGACGCAGGGGCATCGTGATTCTATATTTGATTTAAAGATTATACTTTACAGAGCGACAAGCATATTGCAAAATACCTCCCCATCATCCGTGATGCACCCGTCTACCCGATCATATATGACCAACAAGATCGCGTTCTCTCCTTCCCTCCCATCATTAATTCTGAACACAGTAAAATCACGCTCAATACACGGAACATCTTTATAGATGTTACTGCCACGGACGACACAAAACTTCAAATTGTCGTCAATATGGTCGCGACCATGTTCTCGGAGTATTGTGCAGAGCCTTTCACGTACGTTTTCGGTGCCTTCTTATGTCTTTAAAAGTGCAGGCATACATCTAGAGTTTTATCCATTGCCACAACATGTTTAGAACGCTTACGCATCTATCACAGGATCGAACCGTGCAAGATCATCTTTCCGGATGGATCGACACGTATTTCGCCCGACATCGCACCAAGGACCGTCATAGCGCGTGCATCTTATATCAACTCCTGCACATCCCTCTCACTCTCTACCACCTCTATTGCCCAGCTCCTCACTCGCATGTCTCTCGCCCCAAGTGTATCTTCCGACTCCGACGAGATAGCCGTCACTGTTCCTTGCACTCGCCCAGATATTTTTCATGAGGTCGACATCATGGAGGATGCGGCGGTTGCTTATGGCTTCAACAACCTTCCTGACATCTTCCCGCAAACGAGTACGGTTGCACAGCCTCTGGCAATCTCAAGACTTGTGGATATCATCCGAAGAGAGTGGGCAATGGCCGGGTGGGTGGAAGGGTTGCCACTTATTCTGGTACACGATTTCACCTCCCTTTTTTGACGGCGCACAGAACTGATCATATTGACACGGGCAGTGCTCACATGAAGAAAACTTTGACTTCATGAACCGTTCCGATCCAGGCAATTTCGCCGTCAAAATTGCCAACCCAAAAACTCTTGAATTCCAAGTTGTACGAACATCTCTTCTCCCAGGCCTTCTCAAGACCATCCGAGAAAATCGATCTCACCCACTACCCATCCGGCTTTTCGAACTCTCCGATGTCGTCTTCAAGGACACCACTAAAGAGCGCCAAGCGAGAAACGAGAGACATGCTGCTGCTGTTTGGTGCAGCAAGACTGCTGGTTTCGAGGTTGTGCATGGATTGTTGGACAGGGCTATGAGGATGCTCGAAGTGGCCAGGATCGGAAAGGGGGACAAAGACAAGCCAAGCGGTTACTACATTGTTGAAGGGGATGGTCAGTCATGCGTTTCTTTCTTGGATGGAAGAGAATATGCCGTGCTAATGCGTTTCTCTGCGTAGATCCGGCTTACTTTCCCGGTCGTGCTGCGACGATCTACTATCGCCCTCCTCCCATTATCCAGGCGACCTTCAATAACGTCGAAGAGGCAGCTGTGTCCAGGGACACAGTGATAGGTACTTTGGGTGTGCTGCATCCTTTTGTGTTGGCCAATTTCGAGATCAACTACCCCTGCTCGGCACTGGAGTTCAATGTAGAAGTGTTCTTGAAGAAGAGGCCATAAACGAATGGCTTCAATTGCAGAGTCGGCAGTAGAAAGTGTCACAAACAGCAGAGCTTACGAGGTTGCGTATCTTAATGCATAGATGCATGCACCGTCAGCGGAGGAATGCCCAAGTGAATGCTGCTTTGTTATAATGTCAGGTAGGTCTGTCCAGCAAAAAGATGTATAGAATGTAACGAGTAGCAAGACGGTGGATCCCTTCCGACACAAGGTGGCGATTAGCGTATGAAGCAACACAGATAGCTAGTTGTCTAGGCACCTCACCCAACAGTGGGATGTCCTTTCCGAGTTCTACCAAGATGACAGTAGCGAGGGGTACACGATCGTTCACAACAACCCCACGGCCCTCAGATCTTCACAAGCCTCTGCTCCCTTGCGATAGTCTCCCTCGCGCTCCGGGTCGGAATACCACGGTACACCCTGTCGCTGGCCAGAACTTGTACCGTTCTCAGGAGAGATGAGGGCTGCATCAGACCCAGAACCGACGCCCCTCATCAAGCTCAGACGGTTGGCGTTGGGCTAGGTGGCGGAAAAGGCCGATACGCTCAAAGAAGGACTGACGTCTGCTTTCTTCCTCGTCCACGATCTCTGACTGTGTTCTGGTGTGACTCCTCGAAGAGGATGAGGAATTGGATGTGTGAGAAGCTAAGATGGATCGTTCCCATCGCTTGACGCGCCAGAACCCAAGCGAGGCGGTTAAGAGTAAGAACCAACCAATGGTCATCAAGAAGAACGAGAGCCATTCGGCCGCAATCGGACCTGTCAGGAACGAGTTATTCCATTGGTTCTCGCCTTGTCCGGGTATGGATTGCGTGGTGATAGCGGGGGCAGTGCCATTGCCGAGCGACGAGATGAGGTCATAGTAGTCTTCAGTTTCTTTGGCACTGCCAAACGTGAGCCCAGTACCGTCTTCCTGTGTGCCTGTACCACCATTCATGGCATCATCGAGCCTGGCACGTAGTGCGAATCCCCATTGGATCAGGGTGATGCCAAGACCCGCACGACTCCCAAATTTGGCAGCATGTGTCGTATGCATGACCCAGGTCAACGCGAATCCGACGAACTGGAAGGTAGTACTGACAAGTGCGTTCCAAAGGAACGCGAATAGGGTGCCTGTGGGCAAAGAATCGACGATGACTGAACCTTGAGTTGGTGGGCCAGAGAGGGCATTGGTGTCGTAAGGGGAGGGAGGGAGGAGAACGAGCGAGGTATGGTATGGCGGTGCTGCATCCGCCTGCGCAGCGACATAAGAAGGTGGTGCTGCTGAAGAGGATTCTTCGGGGACGATATAGATACTATCTCCTGCGAAGAGATAAGGAAGCGTTGAGGGGGGGAGATGACAGGGACCAACCTTCCTGCACGCGAGTCCCAGAAGTCGTGGGTTTCGCACTAACGTTAGCGAACACGCCATCGTTGCCTGTTCCTCCGCCCATTATGCGGGCTCTGCCAGATGGACTAGATAGACTAGACTGTGGGACATAGGGAGTGGGCAAAAAAGCGGTGGCACGCCTCCACCAACTGGTCGGTGTGTGAGGGGTTATATTGTGTGTGAAGGTGGGTATAACTCCGTTGGAGTTTCCGATAGAGTTTGGGAGTGCGAGAGATGTCGCTGGGGGCGGTGAGCCGGGTGGGGGTTGATCCCAGTCTGCAACGGGGGTGTTGAAGTCATATGTGAGGGTGGCGTTGGTGTTGTGGTCTACTGATGGGGGAGATGGAGGGTGGTGAGGACGGTCGTCGTCGAGGTCGTCGTCGTCATCATCGGAGTCGTCAAAGGCAGCGTCGAGCTCGGTGTCGGTGTCTGGGTCGGTGCGGGGGTTTGGTATGGGGGCATATCGGACAGACATGGACGTGGCAGTCTGAATGCAAGTGAACAGCAATTTGAGCAAAGTCACACTTCCCCGTCCTAGTAGCCACGCCACGCCAACACTGCCATTGCCAGAACAAAACTACGAAACTCATCAATCAAACGTAACAGACATTCATCCCATCGGGAATCCTTCCGGCGTGGATGTCTGCGTGGGCATCAACTCTGGTTCCTGTCCCTGAGCCGTAGCTTGGACGTGCGAATACCCTCCAATTATTCCCTGCGGCCCAATTCCCACAGGCAACCCAACTGGTCCACCAAACCCGCCGACCGGTCCCCCAACGCTCCCGAAACTAACCCCTCCCACAACACCCGTGCCCCCGACGCCAATACCTCCAGGTTTGTTCGCCTCCCTAACCATTCTTGTCACCCGTTCACAGCTCTCCATGCGGGCCTGCATCATTCGCTCAAACATTTCCAGTATCTGGACGGTCGGCTCACGACCTCCAGCACCGAGAACGAGCGGACCTGTGTGTGTTGGCTGTGATTGAAATGGCTGGACAGTGGAATGTGTACGATGAGCGGGTGTAGCGACGAATTGAGGCGCCGATATCCCAGACGTAAGAGGCTGCTGATTGGCTGTCGTTGAAAATTGGAATGAAGGGTGGGAGAGATATGGGGACGTCAGTGTCATCGCCGTGTTGATTGCCGTTGGAGGATAAAACGATACAGCAGTATTTGACGAAGCCATCGATACGGACGGATGTGGGTGGACTGCAGCCGAGGTCGACCCGTGCATCGCGCTCTGGTGTGAAGAGGCTGGAACTGAGGCCGGATTGAGATTTGAGCTCTGTCGAGCACGGTGTTGCGTATGCGGATGTGGATGCTTCGAGATCCCCCCGCGCGCGACAGCGTGGAGCATACTGCGTGTGGAGGAGATGCCCTCGAGTCTCAGATTGAAGGCCTTCTTGCGCTTCAGCCATTTCGTCGGTGGGGAGGAAGCGCTTTCTGCCATCTTTCCGGAGTCTGTAGAGGAGGGAGATTGGGTCTGTGACTGACCTGGAGAGTCGGGATCGTCGTCGAACTCAGCATCGATGGGGACAGAGCTGTCGAGTTGGTAATCGGGAGCACGGTGGAGGAGGCCCATCTCGAGCTGAGCGCGGGTGCGGTATACCCACATACGCTCCTGGTGATAGAAGGCAACAAGGGACTCGAGGAGGGATATCGTGCTTTCTACTGGATGCATGCCAATTGTTGGCGGTGAGGAAGGCGGGGTGGGGAGGAGCGAAGAAATGGCATGTTGGTGGTGGACATACTGCGCTTGCTGGCCTGGATGAGAAGACAAAATATGTCCGTGGAGGGGTGTATGTTGAGGGTGGGGATGAACAGGTGAATTACCCGTGTAGTGAGCGGAGAGCATCGCGAATGGCGTCCAAGTCAACGTCGGGTACAACTCGTCGCAGGGCGGCACCCCGCATTTGGGGGTCGGCTGCACGATAAGATAGCACTTGTTGCGCTCGCCGCCGCCAACAGCGACCCTGCGATGAAGTACGTCGCGTTGCTCAGCGGCGGAAAGGACAGCTGTTACAATCTGCTGCACTGTCGGCGCAACCACCACCAGCTCGTGGCTGCAGCGACGCTCTCCCCTCGCTCCGGAAAGGGTATAATGTCTATTCCTCACAAACCTCCTCTGCTCACTTGCCAGTGACTAGATGAAATCGACTCGTACATGTACCAGACCGTCGGTCAGGATGCTATCGCGCTCGTCGCACAGGCACTCGACATGCCTCTCTACAGACGTGTCATACAAGGTAATCCAGTAGAGCAGGCCGCAGAGTATGGCCTCAGATCCGCTGGTGGTGGTGGCATCGCCGGAGACGAGACAGAGGACCTTTATGCACTGCTCTGCAATGTCTTGGTTTGTCTCCCATTTTCTTCGTCTCTCCGCACCTAATTCGTGTCCCAGGAACACCACCCAGACATACAAGCCGTCTCCGTTGGCGCCATCCTCTCAAACTATCAGCGTGTACGCGTAGAACATGTGTCTGTGACCCGATCCTTTGCTGTTCCCTCACTCATTCGATTACAGCTGCCGTCGCCTCGCACTAACACCTCTTGCCTACCTCTGGCAACGCAATCAGGCTTCTCTTCTCTCTGAAATGATATCTACCGGTTTAAATGCTATCCTTATCAAAGTCGCAGGGGCGGGACTCACTCCCTCAGATCTTGCAAGATCACTGTCGTCTATGCAACCAAAACTTGTGTCCCTTCACCACAGATTCGGTACACACCCGTGCGGTGAGGGAGGGGAATACGAGACCTTCACAATCGACAGTCCGCTATTCAAGAGTTGCATTGACATCAAGGTAAAAGAGATCGTGGTAGTGGTCGAGAGCGACGTCGCGCCTGTGGCTTATCTGCGAATCAAACATGCACTACTGGTCAAGAAGGAGGCCACTCCAGTAGCCAGTCCCAATATCCCAGTCCCACCATTACTCGAGGGTCCGTTTGAAACTCTGCGCATGCGTGTGGAGAAGTCCCTTTATGGTGCAACGTCAGATTCAGCCTCGGAGATCAACTCCTTTCACCCGCATATTCTACCCGAACTTGCGCCATCCGTCCGCCGCATTGGTCCATGGATCGCGGTCGGGAACGTCCGCCTCCCGACCTCTCATCCACGTCTCTCGAGCGTTGGAGACGAGGTCGCCCACTGCTTTGACATACTTCAAAGTGCGTATAGGCTCGTCACCGTCACACTATCGCCAATGTTTTCAACCAGACTTGCTGGCCAAAACTTCACCCGCATATCCCGCACATTCAGAGCTCTTCCAAACCTCGGCGACCATTACGCTCCTCCTTCCAGACCTCGACGGTTCAACATTCTCTTCTGCGAATGCTGCCTACGCATCCTTTTTTGGCGCATCACCGCCTGCAAGAGCTTGCGTAGGTGTTGGTGGGGTAGTCGTTGGACTGGATTGCCTAGCGTGGGTTGGGGAGCAGAGTGGAACACTGGATAACAAGATGGTCACAAAGAAGATGAAGGGAGAAACAGGAACAAGAAGGGCCCTTCACGTCCAGAGCTTGAGCTACTGGGCACCTGCGAACATAGGTCCTTATTCGCAAGCTATCAGTGTACGTGAATCTTCCCTTCCATCGGTGATCCCCACCCTCCTTAAGGTCAACGACTTGTCAAACCACCTTCTCTAAACGAGTACGTTCAATCCACAGATACCACCTTATACATTCATATCAGGCCAGATCGGATTAATACCTTCTTCCTTGACTCTACCGTCACCTTCCGTCGCACCCTCGACTCCTTCTTCGTCATCATCCACAACGTCCTCCACTCTTCCGCTTGAGATAGCCCTTGTCCTACAGCACACAGCGCGAATCATTCGGGCCGCGCCAAATTCTAGGTTGGGCGATGGCAGCGAGGGTGGGTTCGGCAGGAATGACTCAAGCTCCGACTCGGGCACGGACGACGTTTCCAGAGATGGAAGTGGAGAGGGGGGATGGATCCAGCTTGCGATGTATTATCTCGTTCATGTGGCAGATGTGGACCACGTCCGGAACAACGTGGAATTGGTTGATGGGGTGTGCCTGTCTCGTCCCTCGCCCCACGACCACGCTAATCCTGTGACGATTAATGAAGCTTACACCGACACTCTATGCAGTCCTTTCATCTCTTCCACGCGGTGCCCGTGTAGAAAAACAAGTTCTCGTACACAGCGGCCGATTTGTCATCTCTGACCCAGAATCATCCAAGGAAGAGGATGTGGAGGAAGATGAACCAGCGGTGGACAAGTCTCCTGAATTCGCTCAAGGTAACGTTAGCCACCTTTACATTGTCTGAAATTCCTGACCCTCGTGGCGTATTCTGGTCGACTTTATTTCGGAACAAAATTATAAAGGCGATATAACAGTTCGACACCCCGATTACCCTGACGCCGAGATTCAAGTCCACTATGAGATATCGGGTTTTCCACCCTCTTCAGAGGCCTGCGCTGTCATCTTTGTACGGGATTCTGACACGTCTAGCCTGCGAGATGCACTCGTCGCGCAGGCAGCATCTCAAATGAAGGCGATCCAGGATTTTACGCCCTTTTTGGAGCGTACCTTGGTTGCGAAAGCGTTTGTGAGCCATCAGTCAAGGGTGAGCGGGAGACGTATGTCGACTCATTGTCCCCTCTGGTGATGCGTGCTAAAATCATTTTCCGGCCGTTCTCTGAAATACAGTCGTCCCCCTCCTTGAAGCCATGTTTGGGAACGAGATGCCAGCACTGACGATTGTGCCTTCTCGCTATGTCGCTTCGAGGGAGGGGAGTGGATGGGATTGGGCAGTTACATTGATGGCTGTTTAACAGATCTTGACATACATGTCTGAAAAAAACAAACGGTATATTAGATTCCAGGACCATTACTCTTACATCGTATGTACATGAAAGTAAAAAAAACGTTGAGAGCAACGACGAAACGACGGCAAAGACCATAACTAGGGAATATTGCAGTGCGACGGAAAACGTTGGTAACAAATGCAAGCATGGGCTGTTCGACATCAAGTTCTGCCTGTTCCAAGTGTACGCTCAAATCAGGGCTCCTCCTCTTCCGCCTTCAAAGCCTTCAACGTTCTAAATGCAGCCCGAGTCTCCTTTTCCGCTCTCGTAAGTGGCACCATCCTCGCAGACGCAGCTCCCAAGAGTGTGCAGAGCCCACCAAACCGCAATACCCATGCCACACCATTCTTCCCAAAGTAAGTCGTATGGTCACCGAGGCCACCCGATGCGAGGGTCGACAAAATGTCTTCAGGGTGGGGAGAAGGAAGTGGCTTAGAGGGCGCGGATTCATCGACAATGCGGAAGATGAGGCTTGCCACGATGGCGATCTGTTGTGTGCGTGATGTAAGATGAGTCCTCACGAGATAAACAAGAATAATACACACGATGAACTGTGGCATCACAATCGCCAGGTTGTGGATTCCAAGTATCGTCCCCCCTGCCACAGGTTTTGTTTCTCTATCATCCAGTGACTCGCCAACCGTAGTGCCATCTGCCTCCTCTGTGCCGTCGTGCTCGCGTTGCAGGAGGGGATCACGTTCATCAGCAGAGCGTGGTGCTGCCGGTCGTGGGGTGGCTGGCGTCGGCGAACATTCGGTCATCTCCTTGAGGAACTGTATCCGAACCGTCAATATTCAAAATATCCAACAAAACGAAAGGAACACCCGCCTCCATGATGATAGCAAAAGGTACCCAGCAAGCTACACTCCAACAGATTCCAACGAGGCTGATCATAACGATTGCTCCGGGAACCGTCGATATCCAAAACGAAGAGAACATCAGTATCGTAAAAAGCGACATAGCACCCATCCAGATGTCCCTCAGGAGGAGTGGCCTCCGAGGGAATTGGACTGATTTCCCTGAAGCGCGAGCCTCTTCACGCCATTTGTGAAGGTTAAGGCGGAGGCGCTGGATGTGTGTCTCTTCGTCGTCACCCTCTTCAGGGAGTAAACTGGGATCGCGGCGTGTGAGGTTAGGAAGAACAACACCCGCAATGACGGCCACTGGGCGAAATCGTTTGACCAGATGGCAGAAAAATAATGCAAAATGAAACGCACCGATACTGTAAAGAAGCATCGCAAATTCACCAGTCCGTGTGGCTATTTCAATGTCGGGCTCTTGGCCTAGCTGGTAAGCCATGATTTGACCAACGTAAGTGGTGGAGTAAAAGAGGAAGGGGAACCTGTGTGGAGGTTATGTAAGACGGGGCACAAAAACCGTACAACCAGAAGGGCAACGCACCAGCCCATGAAGGCAAAGAGTTGCACAAAACAAACTCTCTTGATGGGCTCGGGAAGGGAAGTGATGGCTAAATAGATGTTCTCCAACACATCGTAAAGCTTGTTGTGCCTTACATTTGGATGGTCAATGGTGCGATAGGAAAGCAGCGGGATATCCCACCTTTCTTTCCTTCTGTCAATGGTTTCCTTCTCTTCGTGGAAGAAACATGTAATCCAGACGGTAATGACAAGGATGATGATGCTAACAACACAAAACCTGCGAAACTGGTCACCTCCCAAGAAATCCAAAAAAGAAAGCTTTGCAAGCGGTAAAAATCCTATCCACGGCGCGTTGAACACACCGTCGTGGTACATGATAAACAGATGCACGCACCAAAACCATATCCAACGATGTTGCCTGCTTGACTCATACGACTATGCCATGCATTTCCAGCATTGAGTTGCTCAGGGGGGGTGATGTCCAAAAGAAGGTTGCGTAGGGATGCTTGCAATGCATTGAGCGCAAAATCAAGAACGTAGAATGCGAAGACGGCGATCCCAATGGCGACGTTTGAAACCTAAAATTGTGACATTAGCGCAAGTATAACTTTATACAATCGACGACGCACTTGCTTCTGCCGTTCGGGATCCCAGTCACCAGCACCTCCACCAAACAGGTCCACAAGGAATGAGGCGGTACTCTGACAGTACGCAAGCGCAGACGTAGAGAAGACGAGCGCCACGGTCGAAAGAACGACCCAATATCTCCGCCTGAACTTGGAATGTGACGAATCAGAGATGGCACCTGTCGTGGATATCAACCTCTGGCGACGCAAAATGGAAGGATCGACGCACCAATAAGAGGTTGAGCGATCAACCCACTGATAGGACCAGCAAGCCAAACCAGGCTTGTAACTTGCTCAGATATGCCAAGCGATAGGAGGAACGGCGTGCCATATCTATATATACGAGTGTCAATTATGACAACCTTCCACCACGCCTCACACACGTTCGCCGTCGACACTTACCCGAGCTCCACAGTCCAGGCAATTTGGGCTCCTGCCATGGATATGCTGAGCGTTATAAGGTTCCATGTACTTAAAAGGCGTCGCGTGTGTTCGGTTGGAATTGTCGACCGCTTCCCGGAGTCGTCCGTGCTACGGTACGAGACCGCTGTTTCGCTGGTGGGCTCTGAGCCATGTTCAAGCTGGAGGCCTGACGGCGTGCGCCTGTGGCGGGCAGCAGGCCATGGAATTTGGGATGTTGGATCGGGGTCGGCGTCAATGTTGTACGGAATAGCCATGAGGGAGGGACGCTAGAGGTGTCGAGGGTCGAGCTGGAGGTTTGGAAACATCAACGACTGAACGGTAAGACTCGAACTTGTGTCTCAGCTGATCGGCTCAAAAGCCCTTTTGAAGCGAACAACTAATTCGGCATTCTCCGTCGACGCGTGCCCGGTAACGAGAGGATGCGAAGTTGTGCTACAATGCTCAAAGACATACATAACTATGTAGGATGTACCACCGAGTCCTTGCGAGCCAATCCAACAACAATACTGCGAACGCGAATCACTACAGGAAAATATACAGGCGGAAAATCTCGCGAAAGCTCAACCTCGAATGGACGTCGTCGAAGAACCTCTTCGATGTCCGCTGTGCCTCTGCTCGGGAGGCGCGGGTGGAGGAGGTTTCGACAATAGATTAAAGGGTAGACGGCGCGTGATTGCAGCCGCAGCTGAAGACGAAGCACCACGGTTGCTCTTTCTTGGCGGTTCTGGGAAGTGTGCATATTGTGTCGATGGTCCAGCATATATCTCTGGCTCTTCGAGTAGTTTCTCCTCATAATGAGGGCAATCAGACGAAGATGTCCTAGAGACTATGGGAGTAGGAGAAAGAGACGGTTGCCCAGGACGTGCACTACTGGGGTTCGTCCCGGCCCTATTTCGAGATGCATCACTTTGTCCTGGCTGTGTGGGGATAGGGACAGGGGAGGGCGATGTTCGCAGCTGCGCAGCAGAAAAAGATGGTCGTAGAAGCTTTCGGGGAGCTGTCGTCCCCTTTATTGCTAGCGAAGAGATGTCATCGAGTTCATCGCCGCTGGCCGAAAGTCCTGCCGAGCCGAAAGTCGGCCCAGCTTGCGACTTGTTATCCGTCGAGGATGTTCCCGCGCTTCCACTTCGGTTCCGTCTCATGTATTTCTCCATTTCGTCGGCATCCCGTTCTCGCATCCGGTTTACAATGGGCGATAATGATACTTGAGGCGGAGGGTTGAGAGACAGTGACTGCGAAGGAACGGGAGAAGGTACGGAGAAGGTACCACTGCTACCTGCGGATGACATGTTGTCTGGTCTCTGTGGTGGCGAATGCAGAAACTGAGGTGGATGTCTAGGGTGATGAGATGCAGAGGAAGATAATGAAGATAGGCTCGCAGCCACGTTATGCGCAAGTCCAGCACTGTCAAAGTCGCCGCTATCCGAAGTCGCTGTTGTGCGACTCCCACCAGAACCGCTTCGCATACGCGCAGTAACGCTTTCAAGGTCTTTTGGCCTGACGGGCAGATGGGCAGATCGGTCGATCACCAGGCCGCCACCCCATTCGCTCCCTCTAGCAGCGGCTTGCGCAAATACCATACGTCGAGACTTTTTATTGTTCTCGAATTGCAAACGTGCAGAATCCTGCAACGTATCACAGGTGCTAAACCTACCGATGACCGTCGGAGCGCTTCGGGTCAGGGAAAGATGATTACTCACGAATAAGCGTAATCAGAGGCAGTGAACCCATCGTTGTTACGCGCAGCAAACTGACAACCTCGCTCAATCAACAGCTGGACGATCTGAGTTATATGATGAGCGCAACATGGAGCAAACGTCAGCTAACACCCATACCGGTATGTGGCCCCAAGAGCTGGCGCTGATGATACAACCATTGACCCTGCTCAGAAAGCATAAATTGAAAACTCACTAGTGAAGAGGGGTGTTGCCTTTATTATCAGCCAAGTCAAAATCAGCGCCCAAATCACACAGCATCTAATAACAGGCCGATGATGTATAATAAGAAAATAACACGCGGGAAAGGACAGAAGTCCAGAATCCACGCACGCGAACGAGTTCTTCGTTTCCTTTTAGAGCTGCCATATGGACTGCGGTTCTTCCCTGAGAATTGGACCAATCAAGGATCCATGGATAGCGATCATAGTACAGCCGCGCCATGCGTAGTGCGGCACCCATCTGGTCAACTTGAGATGGACCGGGAGCATACGGATTTGGTGGTAGTGGTTTGAAATCGGCGAGGAGCATGAGGATCGTATTACTCTCTGCATCCTAGTCGTTAGGGTGTAAGCCGGGAGTTGAAGTGTGACGGCGTGCAAGATACACACTCTGCTGAATTCTTCGTCGTCGTGGCCAGCGGTCAGAAGAAACTCGAATGTTTCCTCGTGACCAAGAGCAGCAGTCCACGCTAAAGACGTGTACCGCTTCGTGCCAGGGTCAGGATTCCGCATGTCCGTTCTTTGTATGAGTCTCTTGACAAGAAAGAGGTTGTTCTCTGTGGAGGGATAAGGAGTTGTGGCGACGAGTAGGCGAACACATACCTTTGACTGCTCTCTGAAGTCTCGCTGTCGCATCTTTCTCTGCCATGGAGGGGAAGACGAGAATGAAGACGGAGATGCGGGAGGATTTAGAACAATTGGACCTGCCAAGGTTGCCGAGTTGGCGGGACGGATCACGTGAGTTATATATGCATCATCGCTTTTACATCTTTCCACGTTCCGCGCCATCAATATGCCCAAGGTCGTCTCCCGCTCAGCCGTTTCCTCGTCCACGGATGGTGAGCCTAGCCGCCGAATTGTCTGAATCGCCTGCCACACTATGTCACAGCCCAGCCCACGGCGTCGGCAGCAGCAGCTCTCAGGGTGTATTGTGAGTCATCGGTCCCTTTTCCGGTTTCGCCTCCATTCATCCACGTTGGCTCCACAGATTGCATCTGCGGAGAATTCATCGTAGGTTCAATCGCCTCCGCCCTTTTTTTCCCACTTAGTATACCGTTTCTTTTTTTCAGCTTGTGATCGAAAAAAGTCTTGCAGGACTCCCAAAGCGTCGAACGGATGGGGCTACTATCATCCGTTCCCAGGATAGTGGCGTCATGAAAGCGGTGGTGTTCAAACTGAATGCCAGCCCTGTCGAGCCTGTGCTCGTTGAAAGGTACGAAGTCTCACGGCCCTCATGACGTGAAGCGCTATGATTGCAGGGATTGCTTGTCTCTCACAGGCCAGGAGGTCATGAAAGGCAGTACAGGTTCTCATGTCCTCGCTGTAACTTATTGGTCGGATATCAATCCTTCCCGCCGCCCATCAAATCCGCGCCTTATCTTTACATCTTGAAAGGTGCTCTGACACCAATTCAAGGCCAAGTTCCCAAGGATGCTTTCGATCTGGAAGATAGTGTGGCAACGTCCGACGTTTGACATGCACTGGATGCAAACGATTTGGTTCCGAATTCACAGAAATTCTTTTGATTCCTCGAGTATTACCTGTCATGTGTCTATTTAGAGATCACAAAAGCTGATAGTTTTCTGAGAAAAAACAAGTCATATATTATGTAGCAGCTGACAAGTCGAGCCCTACATAAACACTATAGCGGTAGACTAATACCGGTCCGAGGAAAGATACGCATAAGCACGCCTCGCGTAGTGCGAGGGCTCTGTGCACTCCCTGGTTACCTCGTTCGGATAGAGGCCCTGGGGAGCTTAATACCCACTAAGCTGTAGGCCAGTCGGAGTGTTGGTCCTGGGAGGGTTAGGACGTGTGCCCATGTTGCTCGCAAAGGGTGATGTCTCATGTTATGATGGCACTGAATGATGAGTGTTAGTAAATCCGAGAAATTACTCATTTCAACCAGGAAGTACGGCTCAGCTACCGTTGTAGAAAAAACTCACAAAGCACAAGTCAGAGACGAGTGCTTTCATGCAATGTGTATAAAAGTGTCATCACCACCGCAGATGCAAAGAGAAGGTTTTACAAGGAAAAAAAAATACTCACACTTGAATCATGTTTTGCCATGGAGCGCGTTTCAGGAACTTCAAGACGACAACAAAGGAAGAAGAGATGAACAGTTGAACGGTCTGCTTGGTCTTGTTTATTTTACAAGCTAGCTGTGTACACAGACCCAAACAACCATCGCCACTTCCTCGATTTTGTGTCCGAAGTAGGTGATTAGCCTTTCTGTGTCGTGGCGGCGCAGGGTCGAACGGGATCGATTGCAAGCCTCTCAATGGGCTCTACGGACAGCAGGCACTTAACCAGCGCCATATTGGTCACGGCCACTGATCAACGGCAACTTTTCTACTCATCATGCCAGCAGTCCTCCGCTCCGAGCCTCACGCACAACTTGATGCCCATACACCACTATTAACACCGGGTTCTCTCCATTCCCCGCCTCGCCATCCTCGCATGATGAGTCTTTGCCATATTTACTCGCGCTCAGTCTCCCCGCGATGACCACCTCATGTAGTACGACGAGTTTTAACGCCACATCCTTGGTGCTACCAACTTGAACGGACGCGGCCGCATCACAGAATCGGCGCAACTTTTCTTCCACGAAAGGCGGTCTAAAGAAGGTGTTGCGCGTCATGTAACCAGCTCCTATTCAGCCATGCACTGCCGGCTGTCGTCTAGGCCATTCCCAAATGCACGCCGATCGTTTTCGAGTTCCAGGAACACTATATCAGGCTTTATTGCCCACGTTAGTCCGTCTTCTCATAGCGTAGACACCGTCTTGTCTGAGCGGCTTATAGCAGTTGCTATTTCGCGATACCGCCACGCCGTCACCATCGGCACTGTTTCGCCCGGTTGCGTCGCGCATGCCGTCCTTTGATGGCATGTGATGCTTTTGGACGCCAACTTGGTTTGAGATCGCAGGAGAAGATGGTCCGAGGGTGGAGATTACACTAGTAACCGGGAGACGTCTTTGATAAACATGGATATATTGTCGTTATGAAAGATGCCGCCTAAAATGACTCGCTGCTATCTTTCGGTTCGTCCGTCCGTGTCATTTACTTGCGTAGTTTCATTTCGAGCTTTTTGGGCTCCAAGGCACAGGATTTCATTCGAACTTGTCTCGTGACATTGCCAACGCATGACACATTCATTTACATGTAGCACGTTAAATGACATGGCTGTCTTCCTTCCAACTTGATTCATGCAGAGGTAAACGTAAACTGAAAACGACGGGAGCCAGCTATACTTGTATTCTGAAATGTCCGCATGACCCAAATGCGTCAGCTTCTATCATGGAGAAGCCCACCAGGTAGAGTTGTAAACAGGGGAGCAGGACCAGGACCGGGAGGGGATGTGCTTGACGAAGGGGGTTCGCTCGCAGACGAGGGTATCGTGTTCAGGGACAGAGCCACTGCGCTCGAGGAGGAGGGCATAGCACTCGAAAGAGCCGTCGATTGTGTAGGACTCGGCAAGAGGTTAACGCGCAAGGCATGGGTGAGATGATGTTGGGCGGTATCCCCGTGTACGTCGAACAAATTGACACCGCCCATGTTCATTGTTCTAGCCCAGGCTGCCTTTATACCGAGGGATTCAGTGTCATCGTATGGGATTACCTGTTCAGCCAAGTCCGAATGAAGGTAGGGGGTCGAGGAGCAATTGTCCCATTCACGGATGAAACCTGCTGAGCCACGGAAGGTTCCATCTGGATGTTGTGTGAGAATGCCCTGATTTACGAGCGATTGGAACTGGATTTGACCGCTACCGTCTTCGGAGTAAGCACGGGAAGGGGAACGTGTGGAGAGCCTTCTAGAGCGGGATTGGACGATGTAACCGTATCCAGGGACACCGAGGACAATCTTGCTGGATGGAAAACCGGCCAATGACCAGGCATTCAACGCGCTCACGGCATTCTGGTTGGGTTGGGAGGAATTACTGCATGCGTCGGAGAGAGGGGCATTTGGCCCAGGGGGTTGCCTGACTGGAGAGGGGGGGGGAGGGAGTGAGGTATGACCGAGTGTGAATGAAGGGCATGGGAGAAATGAGCGTACTTCCATAGGTGTCATAGTTCATGAGGGTGATCCAGTCGACAAACTGGGAGAAAGAAGATACGTCCTTCATAGGTTGACCGTCTGGACCGGTAAAGGGGGAGTCTTGTACGGCAGCGGATATCAAGGCACCTGGAGGGAGCTTCTGTCGAAGGACTTTGAAGAACTGGAGCATGTTGGCGGAATCGGTGGGGCTTTCTGTGTTTCCCTGTTGGCTGATTTGACCCGGGTACTCCCAATCGATGTCGATGCCGTCAAGATTGTAGCGCTTGTAGGTGTCGAGGATGTTGTTGGCAAAGGTGTCCCTGTTCTGTGGGGTTGCGACTGCGTCTGAAAAGTACCTGGTAGATGTGTGAGGGGCTGGAATTGGTAAGGGGGGACGGGACTGGCCTGCTTCCGGTCCAGCCACCGATGCTGAGCATGACGTCTGTCGAATATGCGTGTGCGGCAGGGACGATGCTTTCGAGCAAGGAGGGTGCCTGTTCTGTGTCCCAAATCAGCTGGAAGTACTGGTCAGGGAGAGCGAAAGCAAAGATGACGGTGTCGAATAGTTGGTAATCGATGTTCTTTGGGGGTGCCCAGTCTGCATAATAGGTCATGATGCGCGGACGATGAGATGCTCTGTGATGCAAGGAGTGTGTGGGTGAGGAAGGAAGGGCGAGCGAAAGGAGGGGCAAGACGACGGCGGAAGAGAGAAGCAAGAACGAGAACATGAACATGGTGAAGGATAGAGATGGGGGGGAGGGGGAAGTGTCGATTTGTAGGGTGGGCCAGCCACTGAAGGAGAAGGAACGGGGCTGACATGGTCAATATTTGAGATCGAGATCCGGACTCGATCGAAGCTGACTCGTCACCGCCACCATGATCGCTTCCGATATAAATCAATCCGTGCACCATCCTCGACCCCATTCCACTTCCTTCATCCCATGTCCCACTACTACTACTACTCTCCCTCTCCCTCCCCGCCTCCCCCGATGCCCTCCCCCCGCCTCGTCCCCACTCCACTCCCCTCCCCGCCCCCTTTTACAAAAATCACATCCCGCCGCCGTCTCACTCTCAACAGTCATCCCGCACCGCCGATCCCTCCGTCCCTTGTCGGATCCCCCCTCCTTAACAAGACTCTCACTCACGCCCTGTCCCACGACGCCCTTCACCGTGCCGCCCGCACACCCTGCCTCCCCTATAACGCGTCCAATGCTCAGAACGGGCGCCACCCTTCCCCCACTCGCGTAAAGCCCACGCTCTCCCAACTCCCCTCTCGCTGCCGCTCCCCGCCACCCAGCCCCGCCATCCATTCCCCGCCACCCCCTGTCCCTCCTATTCCGGCCTTTGTCCTCACCACAAACCACTCGCTTATCAGGCAACCACGTCGGCCATCCACCCCAAATCGCGTTTCCGCCTTTGACCTCTATCTTGATCATCCCAGGGAGGACCCCCCGAACATGCGCTGCGAATCACAGGCTGGTGGCCCGCTTACCTGCATGCAGTTTTTCGCCGTGCACAATCCGACGGGACAGTCACGGTGCCGCTCTTGATCATCCTCCGCGCCCAACACTTGTATCATCTCTCCGCCGAGTGCAGTGTTCTACTACTGTACTCCAATCTCGACGCTTTACCACTTCGCCCAGCCTCACCCCTTAACCACTAGTACTGTCCATCATTTGCTCTTAACAGTCCTTTCACTTCGTACAACCATCTCTTGTACAATCACCACCTGCATTCCTTCATTCGCCTTAGCAGTAGCCTTAATCATCCTCACACTAATCTTAATACTGCTATACATACTTTGGACCATCCTCCCTTCCATCTATGTTTAAAACCCACTTCTCGTAAAATCACATCCATGTACTTGGCTTGTCACACCTCATTCAGCATCCTTTTGCCTTGGCATTAATTCCAGTCAGACAACCACGAAATGATTCGTGCTTGTGCTGTCCATGTCTCGCATCTCCGAATAGACGAGGATCTGTGGCGCATCAGAACTTCTCGATATCCCAGGGGAAATACATTAACAGGATCCACCCTACTCTCCCTTGATGAGAATCCGTCCACCGCATACCGAGCGTCCGTACGTGCCCCTCAATCTCAACTATGGCACCCGCCAATCAAGCACTGTCGGAATATGTATCGTGTATTGATAGCCCAAAACGACTCGGGCGGCGGTAAGTTACGGATACAGGACTAGAAGAGAGGTTGTCAGCTAACGATACAAACAAGTCAACGTAAGAGAATTTTTTGTCGTACCAAATACACTATGTTAGCCCGGCGTCCCGTCCAAGATGCAAAAGGTGAGAAAAGTGTAACTGTTTTTTAAAGTCCCATTCTTTCTGCCAACGTCCGATCCCCACCCGCGTATGGATGGTTGTGCCCACGATTTCTGCGGCCTGCACTACCACCGCCTCCTGTGCCATTTCGCCGCGAGAATCGATCTCGGTCTCGGTCGCGTTCTCGATCCCTTTCTCGATCACGCTCACGGTCTCGTGCACGCTCCTTCTCGCGCTGACGCGGACGATCCCTCTCTTGGGGAGAACGCGGCCGGGTACGCGATTCTTCGTCCACTTCCATCTTTGTGTTGCTTTTGGGACGAATCTCGGATGGCGAGATACGGGGCGAATGAGAAGGCTCATGCTTGACCGAGGTATGTGTTTTTGACGGGGGAAGCGACACGCTCGACTGAGCTGGCGATACCTTGGTGTCAGAGAGACGTGGTTTCTTGTGTGCTCTAGGTGCTGTCGGAGGTGGCTTGGATAATCCATTGGTGGACAACGGTGGATGCGGCGGGAGGTGGTATGAATCACGAGACGGCAGATGGTGTACTTGCGAATTAACCTGCTTCTGCCGCAGGTAAGATTGGAAGCTTTGATACGACTTGTCCAATTCAGTCCTAAGATCCGGATGGGTGAATATCTGCGAAAACTGGGGTCACGGCGTTAACTTACGAGAGGGACGTGATGACTTGATGGGACTCTAAGAAAGGCTTCCGGTCAGCACGAGCATGTTTCAATACGAGGAACAGTCACCTCGGAGTGCGCTCTCTAGTCTATCCACTACACGTCGGAGGCCTCGTACCTCCTCTTTCAATTTCCCGGTTTCACCGTGTTTCAGTAGGTCGTACAACTCATCATTTTCCTCCTGGAGCAAGCGTACGCGTTGAGTCAACGCAGCACTGACCGTGCTTGAGGACGAAGAACCAGTGAGTAGACCGCTCGAGGCCGTCTTGTTGACGTGCGACAATAGCACCGACACCAGTGTAGGTGGTAACGTAATAGGATCCGACGTGGACGGTTGGGGTTGCACGGCCAGAAATTGGCGAAGTCGTGAAATCTCGGTCTGTGAGAGTTAGGAAAGAGGTCAACAGACAACCCAAGGGGGCATGGGCGCTCCCGTGTGGCCATCGGTCTCACCGTGAGTTCCGCAACCTGTGCATCCCGTTTTCTAAGAGCAGTCTCGAGCTCTATCTCTCTTGGTGTGGGCAAATCCATGACCAGGCGGACGGGAGAAGTGGTATGGGCGAACCTGCACGGAGAGAACAGGACGACGCCGCTGTGGGGTGGCAAGACCTAACGCGCCCTCTTCCACTTTGAGCTCATGCCGTAAATGGTAAGTTGGTGGCTGTGAACTTATCCTCTAAGAATTTTCGTCTCCCCCGCTCCATGAAATTTAACAGTCAAATGGACATTGCGGACGACGTCTTCTGCTTAGCTATCGATCGATTCGACTTTAACTTGTGAAATTTTCCACTTGGTTATCTCCCTTTGGTGACCCTCAGGCTAGGGGTTGCCATTCTGGTTACGTAGGGATTTATCTTTTAAATTAATTCTTTTCGAATTGGTCACGGAGCTCGGTGACTAAAAAAAGTGTGTGACATCATCTCACGTGTTCCCGATCAACACCACCGATCGAGAGTTGAGCGCGGTTTCAGTCCAAGTGCAAAATGCTCAACATTTCATTCTCTTTCCACCATGTCAAAGAGAGCTCACAGCCAGAGTCCAGCTAGCGTGTCGAAGAGGGGAAGGAGGACCGCTCGTCTATTCACACCCCGAAAGTTCGCCACGGCAGAGGCGGCGGCGGCGGCGCAAGCCAACCCCCCTTTCCTGAGGTTGATCGCCGAAATGCGCAATGTGGTCCCAAACCCACAGCCCGGGAAATCGATAATATATTGGATGCGAATGGGTGATTTGCGTAGTAAGTTGGTTCACCACGGGATGCGAACATTGAAATACCTTGAATTATTGGCAGTCGTGGACAACAGAGCGCTTGCAGCAGCGTCTAAACAAGCCGTCCAGAACAGGATACCGCTCATAGTACTCTTCTTGCTCAGTCCCCAGGACTATATTGCTCATGACAGGAGTAAGCGGAGAATCGACTTTGTGCTTCGCAATTTGTCGGAGCTCAAGGTAATAGTTTAGTTCCAAATCGTTGTGGCGGAAAGCTTGCTTACAGATTGTAGAAATCGCTCGCGGAACTTGATATCCCTCTACACACGGTGTCACACACTCCTCGACATACAATTCCTTCAAAAGTCATTTCACTTCTCGAATCTTTCCAATGCACTAGGATGTTTGCCAACACGGAATACGAAGTGGACGAACTCAGGCGCGACTTAAAAGTTCTTGATTTATCAAAGGAGAAGGGCATACAGCCACATTACTTCCATGACAGGTGTATCATTGAGCCTGGTGTTATCAAAACTAAAGACGGAAAGACTCATACGGTATGAGTCTATCCGTCGCCCCATGCTACCATACTCACCTTATATTCTGCAGGTTTACTCTCCTTACCAAAGAACTTGGGTTGCGAAGCTCAACGAGAAGATTAGCACATACCTCGAAAAGTCTCCTCTGCCTGAGGCGAACCCGAGTTCTGTCCGCCAAGACCCGATTTTCGGCACGCTTTTCAATACACCAGTACCTCACTCCGTTGAAGGTTTTGAGTTAGACACTGCCGACAGAGAAACAATGGTTAGGGTTTGGCCAGCAGGATCGGCCGCTGCTCAAGAGGTTGGGTTCGACTCGCGTCTCCCCACCAAAGCTAACTCTCATCCGTTACGTCCAGATACTTTCACGTTTTCTTAACACAAAGGCAAGGACATCACAATTAGGTACAGCAGACCCGTTGGCGGAAGACGCAGAAGTATCCAACAAACGGAGTCGCATCTTGATATATGCAGAAAAAAGGGACAGGGGTGATCAAGATACGACTTCCAGACTCAGCCCTTATCTATCGGCTGGCGTTATATCGCCACGGGAATGTATCCGGGCGACAATGACCCTAGCTGGACTGAAGAAAGTGGACGCTGGGCGGACTACGGGAATTGGTCGCTGGGTCCAGGAACTTGGTACGTGCAGTTTTACGATATTGTAATTTTTTTTTCATATATTATCTAGCCTGGCGAGACTTCTATACGAATGTGTTAGCGAACTTTTCTCGAGTATCGATGGGGCGACCATTCCAGGAGAAATTTGCGAACGTAAGGTGGGAAGTCAATGAAGAACATCTTGCTGCATGGAAGGACGGAAAGACTGGAATCCCTATCGTCGACGCGGCTATGCGACAAATGAACGCGATGGGTAATTTATGCTAAGGGGCTTCACCTCGATAACGTGTATAACGTGTTCTCCAGGCTGGATGCATAACCGGATGCGAATGATTACCGCGATGTTCCTGTCCAAGGATCTGATGCTAGATTGGCGATTGGGGGAACAGGTGAGCCTGCCTGTAATCATTATCTTCCACCACGAATAACTCGCCAACCTCGTGAAAGTACTTTATGGAACAACTTGTTGACGGCGACCTAGCCAGCAATAATGGCGGATGGCAATGGAGTGCATCCACTGGCGTTGATCCTGCACCTTATTTTCGCATCTTCAACCCATACACGCAGAGCTCAAAGGCAGATCCGACGGGTGATTACATCCGGATGTATGTCCCTGAACTGAAGAACCTACGAGGGCCAGGTAGCGATTTTCCGTGTTATGGAAAATACATGGGCTCACCTCACGAAATAGAACTTCACAACCCCCCCGTAAAGGTCGCTGATAAGTTGGGGTATCCAAGGTCCATTGTTGAACATGCAGAGGTGAGGAAGAGGGCGATCAGAAGGTATAAGAATCCGGGTCAAGAATGAACAATTTACGGAATGTCCATGGGTTGTTGAGCGTACTTATTGTATAGGATCATGAGTTTCCAAAAAAGGCATCGTCGATGGGTGTTCTGCTCGCTTGACTCGCATATATAGACTGCGTTTGACCAGCGTGGGGTTGATCTAAACCAAGTTTCTCCGCAATCATGAACGCAAAAATCAACTCTTTAGCATCGCGTGTGGTCGAATCGAACCGTGCGCGAGAGGAGACGGAAGACGACGACGACGACATCTTCGCAGAACTGGAGGCGGAGATTGAGAACGCCGATTCAGCTGAATTCAGAGAGCATGGACTCGAACAGCTCAGACTACAGTGTGTACTCCATTCACTCCTCTGGCTACCTGGTCAAAACTAACATGATATCCACCAGGGCTAACAAGCTGAAAGAGATGCACCAAGATGCGCATGGGTCTTATACCGAGATCACCAACGAGAAAGAAGTCATTCGGATAAGTGTGTGAGTGATGTCTGTGAAAAGAAAAGCAGGCCTCGTCGCGAAGACCTGATGCACCATCAGCAACGAACCTCGCTGCATAATACATTTCTACCACAACAATTTTAGAAGATGTGAAATCATGGACAAGCATCTCGCCGTAAGCAGCACTTCGAGGTCCTCGTCCCCACTGAACTGACGGTACTCCTAGTAGAAATTGGCGCCAAAGTACTTTGCCACGCGGTTCATACGTGTATATGTGGAGAACATACCATGGTTGGTCGAACGATTGTCCATCCAAGTCCTTCCGTGCGTGATGTGCTTCGTAGATGGTGTCTCGAAGGATCGGTGAGTTTCGGCTTGTCACACTGTTGGATCGATTCTCACATCTGTTGCGTTCTTCCAGTCTCGTTGGATTCGAAGAGCTTGGGAATAGCGATGTGTTTGAAACAGCTGTTCTCGAACTCAGGCTTTCACAAAGTGGTGAATTTATTTTGCTAGCCGTAGATCTTATGTTTCGTTTATTGATCTACCTCGAAATAGGCGTTCTGCAAAAGGCTGAGAACTCGTTCAATCTCACGCACTCTATCAGTCATCGCGGGTCAGTCAGGCATAAGCTCAGGAAGGGCAATGAGGATGACGAAGAATTTGATCTATATGACTGATTTGTCGTTGCTGTTGCTCACCAAGTAGATGTTGACAAAGTCCAGAGCGAGCACGAAGAATACAACGATTGTACAGTACGGAAGTTGTATTGATTTCCTAATCGAGCGTGTTGTTCTTTTCGTCAACTCGTCCCATCATCATGAAGCTCGTCGGAAAGTATATCGACAAAAGCGGCACAGTAAGTTTGCGATTTTGCATCCAACTGCATGACTCACCAAGACAGGGCTATGTAAAACTTCGTCCTGAAGACGACGAAGACATGTGGCACCTGTATAATCTCATACAACAAGATGATTTAGTCAGAGCGCCTGCTATTCGGTACGAAGTTTCGCTAAGCCTCTTGTCGTGAGATACGAATGATGAATGTAGACGAGTGCAGAACGTATCAGCGACAGGTTCTACCGAATCTCATCGGATCAGACTTAACCTCACACTCAAAGTCTCCAAAGTGGAATACTCTTCCTCTGGCGCCCAATCATCTACAACAGATCAAGCATCTTCGGGAAACTCGACATCCTCTGCCCCACCTCCAACTACCGCTACACTCCATATATCTGGCCGAGTGACGTCCGAAAACGTACATGTCAGGATGGGCGCTTTCCACACCCTTGACATCGAGCCAAATCGTGATGTCCGAATTGAAAAGATCGAGGGATGGGATAGCATAGCTCGCTCTCGCGTCGAAGAGTCCTGTATGCCTGGACGTGGGGCGGAAGTTGGTGCGGTTGTCTGCGGTGAAGGAACCGCAGCATTTTGCCTGTTGTCCCAGCATCTCACCGTCATAACACACCGACTCTCTGTACCGATACCGCGCAAGGCTTCTGCACCGGGAACATCACAGCACGAGAAAGCGATGGCAAAGTTCTACATGATGGTCTACGATGCGTTCGTCCGGCACATTCCTTTCACCAATCCGAGTTTACGCGCCATCGTGTTCGCCAGCCCCGGCTGGGTTAGAGATGCAGTCTATTCTACGATGATGAATGAATCTGGGAAGCGAAACGACAAGTTATTGGCGAAGTCGCTGAGGGAAAAGGGTCTCAAAGTTCATGTCAGTAGTGCACATGTCCACAGCTTGGTGGAGGTCTTGAAGAGTCCCGAGGTATACTTCAGTCTTAATCGCAAGCCATTAGCTCATAGCCATGCGTTGTAGATCGTTGCACAGTTGAAGGAGACAAAGTTTGCCCGCGAGGGTATTGTCCTAGACAGGTGACGTTTCTCCTTTGCGATTAGGCGGGATTCCTGAAATGCTATAGGTTTTTCAAGATGTTGGGATCAGACGAAATGCGTGCATGGTACGGACCAGACCATGTTTGTCTAGCTGCAAATCGAGGGGCGGTCGGTACGCTCCTGATTTCTGATGGACTTTTCCGGTATGGGTCGATTTTTTTCTGCCAAAGCAATCAAGATAAAGAGGTTTCTGCAGTGCAAGTGATCCAAAGACCAGGAAGCGGTACGTGTCGCTGGTTGAGAGCGTACAGCAGAAAGGGGCGGAAGTGGTGATCTTTTCTAGCATGCACGAGTCCGGTCAACGTGTGTACAGTGCTGGTGTAACACTGCAAAGTGTCTAACCTTTCTGCAGAACTAAATCAACTAACGGGAGTCGCTGCAATCCTAACCTTCCCCCTTGACGTTGAGGTCGTCGAGGCAGAAGAAAAGGAGGCAGCTGAAGAAGCCGAGCGAGAGAGGCTAGAACAAGAGGGGGCAGTCGGTGTCGGAATCACGCCATGTGCATCTTAATCACCAGCAGGCGAATTGAATTTTGGGCCTCTTCGAGTCTATGGATATTATCTCGACAAACGTCTTTCATAGGCTTCCCAGCCTGCAGCTTGGTATCTCTGCGCTTGCCTTTGAACCTCCCCCACGTCAATGTCACGACCAGTGTCAAAAACCCCCCTGCCAACAATGATTACATCGCACCCACAGTCTGTCACCACCTCAGCCGGCGTCCGATACTGTTGTCCCATGGCATCGCCCATGGCATCCAATCCGACGCCGGGGGAGAGGACCAAGAAGTCCTCGTCGACAACATTGTCAGTCTCACGCGCTCCAATGCCTTCCATTCGGTGTTGTGCAATAAATCCGATGACAAAGTCACGTCGAGCCCGCGCCATCCGAATCGCATCTTCCGTGTATGCGCCGGTCGTGAGAGCACCTTTTGAGCTCATCTCGGCAAGCAAGATCAGTCCTCTCTCGAGGGGTAGACCGACTGATGCAAGGCCAGTGATAACGGAGGGACCTGGTACAGCGTGTGCGTTTGTTATGTGTGCCCAACTTGCGATCTTGTAGACCCCGCTGGAGTATTGGAGTGCGACAGTGTTGCCTCGAGTAATAAAACTTAGCAAAGAAGAAAGATGAATGATTCTGCGGAGCCTCACCTATGTCGGCGAACTTGCGATCCTCGAAAATCAAGAATTCATGCTTCTCACTAAGTGCCTGCAACTCCTCGATGACGAATGGGTCGTAGTCTTCCAGGATGTCAACGTGTGTCTTATCGTCAGACTCGTGAGCAGAGTCTTAGTGACGAAAGAAAGAGCGAGATGCCTTTATGAGACAGACATAGGGTCCAACAGCGTCGATGATTGCAAGGAAATCTCTCTTTTGAGTGACATCAACACTGACGGAGAGGTTGGTCCTTTTCTTTGCCATGAGACACAGGAGGGCTCGCGCAGCGGGATTGTTGTGTTTTTGAGCGCGATCTTCATAACTGCGTAGATGAGGCGACGACATGCCAAGATGATGAGTAGACTCGGGTAAGATAAGACACTCGCCAAATCCGACAACCTTCAACTCACTGCTTCCATGTCGGCTTCCATCCGTGAACGTGAAGACGACGACAGCGAGTCTCGGTCCCCGAAGCGTACCAAAACGACGGGGTTCGACGATACCCACGTCGTCGGCGAAAGCTCCCAAGCAGAGCACGAATCGAGCAAAACAGAGCAGTCTATCCTTCCGCCCAGTCACGTTCTTCTCGGTCTCGGCTCACCACAGACCACGTTTGACGGACTCCGTCAACTGCTGGAGTGCGATGTTGGAATCTCTGAATACATCACTCGCGATCTTCCTGCAATTAGTGGCATCATCAAGCAGCGGTGAGCAAGTCTTTGCGCGTGACAACAGCGCGACACTTAGACTGCCCACAGATTCACGGACTTCCTGGTCAACGAAGTCGATTTGGATCATCAAGTAGTGCACATCAAGTCACTCGGCTTGCCGGAATCGAAGAAAGACAAGATTGCTTCGTCAGTTGTCGCTGAAGACAGCACCAATGCGTCGACACGAGAAACCACCGGCATTCAAGTTGGTGACACCAACGAGCAAGCAGGTTCATCAAAGCTACGTCAGTCAGACGACACTGTCGTGCCGAATGTCGGCGGCGAAGAACACGAGAGCGAGGTGGTGGTCGACGACGAGGTCACCTGGGACGACACATTTGAATCATCATTATCGCCCTTCCTCTCCGAATCATCGATTGTCGAACTCAAAAAAATCTACCTTGAAGGTCCCGAACCCCCGCGAGTAAGCGACAACGGCTATGCGAGCAGGGTGCACAAAAAGTCGGACGACATCGAGATCCCAGAACGAGGCCAAGACACTGAGCTCCAGTCTTCTGACACAAGGCGGGGAAAGTATCGAAATGCTCACGGCGGGAGGGGGAGACAAAGGGGTCGTGGTGGTCGCTCACAAGGCAACGAGCGGGAAGACCACCGGAAGGTCCTCAGCGAAGTGTGTCATCTAGCGGGACCGTTTTGTTGCTTCTCACACAAGGTGTAGCCTATCGACTCCAAAGCTACACGGACGGCCCTTCATCAGGTAGTACGAAAGCTATTCGGGGGGAAACTTGAAAGTGAAACGGACATATCTACCCCAGCTGGCGAGGGAGGTTCTCGCATCACTATCAAGTGGTCAAGAAGAGGCGGTGGTCGTGGTGGTTCGCGGGGTAATTCCCAAAGTTTATCAGATACTCTTTCGTCCTGACTCATTGCCCCAGCTCGAGGAGAGCGAGGGCCGCGCGGGGAATACCCTCCTTATATTCACTTCACGTTGCAAAAGACAAACCGCGACACGCAGGACGCACTCGCGTACCTGTCCCGTACTTTGCATGTCAACGTCAAGGATCTCGCTGTTGCTGGTACAAAAGACAAGAGAGGCGTTACAGTGCAACGCGTATCATTGCGGCGTGGTAACAAAACTGTCGATGATGTGTGGAAGGTTGCCAATCAGATTGGCCGGCGCTCAGTCCGCGAGGCAGTTACTCAGAGGGGAGAACGTGGTGTTCGCATTGCAGATCTGAACTATCGCAAAACGGGTTTAGAGCTTGGTATGCTTAAGGGTAACGAGTTCGTGATCACTTTACGGTTAGCGCAGTCTCCGCTCCACATGGTTAGCATTCTGATGCAAGTCCATTCTTAGGAACGTGCAAGTTGATTCAATGGATACGCTTGATCTAGTTATGAATAGTATGAAACAAAACGGATTCATCAACTATTATGGTAAAGCACAGTAACGTGATATTGATATTTCAATGTGAAACCTGACCGCTTACAGGCATGCAGCGATTTGGTACAGCTGCAGTTCCTACACACACCATTGGCTTGGCTTTTCTTCGATCTGACTGGCACAAAGCTGTTTCCCTGATCCTTCAGGTGCGGCCTGGCGAACATCCGGACGTTGTCACAGCTCGTGAGGCATGGTTGGTTGACCGTGATCTGGATCGCGCTCTTGCCCTCATGCCTCGTCGGCTTGTCGCGGAGAGGTGCATATTAGAAAGTTACAAGAAGCAGGGTGGCGAGACAAGAAACGCTATGGGTGCACTCTCTACTGTGAGTTGTGCCACCATTTTACGTTTAATGGGCATGCCAAGCTGTTTATTGTACAAGATTCCGCGCAACCTCAGGTTGATGTACATACATGCATACCAGTCATACGTATGGAACGCCATCGTCTCGGAACGCATTCGCATGCATGGTGCTGACAAGGCAGTCCCTGGGGATCTAGCGTTTGAAGAAGAACCGGCAGGTGAAGCAGCACTGAGTGACCCACTTGATGTGGACCCGGACGAACCCATGGCGGTTGATGAACACGGTGGATTCATCCAGCTGCTCTCTCAGTTAATCGTATCTAATCTGTGTTTGAAGGGGAGAGCGGCAATGCTCCTAGAAAAGCTCGTAAAGCGCAGTGGGTTCCACCCAAGGTGAAAACACTAACTCCAGACGATGCCCACAAATACTCGATCTTTGATGTGATCATGCCACTACCCGGGAGAGATGTAGCGTACCCCGGTGGTTCATTCGGAGAACGGTACCGTGAATTCTTGAGAAGAGATGGGCTGGACCCGGATAATTTTATTCGTAAGCAGAAGTAAGGTGTGTTTTCCTGTACTCTGGACTTGGCTGAACAACTTCCATCCAGAGAGTACACCCTCAATGGATCCTACCGAAAGATTCTTCAGCTACCAAAAAATACGTCGTGGTCTATTCTCCGATATACCGACCCCGATGTCGCGCTGGCGCAGGCGGACGAAGACAAACTCCTGGGCTTTGACCCACCTAGTGTAGTGGAGAAGGGCAAATTCATGGCTTTACAAATCAATCTGATACTTGGGACGGCGGCTTACGCCACCATGGCTCTTCGTGAACTCACTAAAACGGAGACGAGCTCACATTTCCAAACGGAACTCACACAAGCCTCTGAAGACCAACAGTTTCGAGGTACAGCGATCCCGAACGCAGACGATCTGGAGGAAGAGGAAATTGCTGAAGTGGAAAAGTAGACCACGATTGGACACAAACATGTTCATAAGATTCGCTGATGACTCCAAGTAGATATTTTGTCAGCGATGTAAAACTAGAATTCACACAGAATCGCTCGTTGTTGACAGCGTTGGGGGTGTCTAAAATAAGCAAAGATGTTTTTCTCCCACTGACACAGTTTTGCGTTGACCCGCAGTTCTGGTTTGACTTGGAAACACTCTGGCGGCGGTGTCCACTGCCCGCAGTAATACCGTTACCACCACTGGCCGTACTAGAGTGCGGGTTCCCCACTCTCTTGACCAAACTAACATATCCCTATCCCTGCCTACAAGATGGGTAAGATTGAGAAAATCGTTTTCTGGTCCCTAGTGTTGGATCTTTTCGGTAAGTCGCTGACAGGCTTCTGGTTCACCGTTTGCTGACGTGTTCGGAAGCTTTTACAATTCCGCTGCCTCTCTTCCCTAGAATTATTGAATGGTATACAGTGGTAGGTGCATCGCATACCGCATTTCCACCCCTGCTAAGGTTTTATTAATATCAGAAAGAAGGATCTGATCCCACCGGGTTGTTATCGCGAACGCTTGATACCATCTCTTCCATTCGAGCCCTATTATACAAACCTAATAATAATCCCCAGAAATGGGACGTGGTACTTCTAGGCAAGTCCATGTTTACTGCACGCAGTGGCATCGCTCACTCGATATACAGGTGGCTTGATGGGTTCAGCCTTTTCGTATGTATGTTGTGTGGTAAAATATGGCTGGTTCTGACTCCACACCCTTCAAGAACGCTCCAGTTCCTCGTCGCTCCGTTGATTGGAGCACTCTCTGACAAATATGGACGTAGGAACGTCCTCCTCGTCACCATGGCTGGGAACATTCTCTCGGCACTCGTGTAAGTTTATCTTCCTATCTGACCAACGCGAATCGTACTATGAGCTATCTCGCTATCTCGAAGATGGATCAAATCCACCACGTTTTCGTCCTACATGCTCTCTCGCATAATTGGAGGACTTAGCGAGGGCAACGTACAATTGGCGACGTACGTACCCTGTCCTTCTTTCCTCAAGCATGATTTAATTGTTTATTGGGCCATCAACAGTGCAATTCTCTCGGATATCAGCGCCCCAGCGGAGCGCTCCAAGTCTCTTGCTCAAATTGGCATCGCGTTCGCGATCTGCTTTTGCATAGGTCCACCTATTGGAGCGTACTTTGCCTCTCAGCCTGTTCCGGCCTCCGTGAGAGCGTTGGGCATCGAGCTAAATATTTATGCTGTTCCAGCATTGATAACCCTGGTGCTTCTGTCTGTAGAGACACTCTTCTTGGCAGCAGCGTTACCAGAAACCAGAGGCATCCAGCGCAATGGTGCATCCCAAGCAGAGAAACCAAAGACAAAATTGCCAGCAAGAACGATTCAAGAACGACTAGACCTACTCCGGACATTGCGGTGGCTTCATTTTTTCTTTTTGGGCATCTTCTCTGGAGTCGAATTCACGCTAACATTCCTCACGTTTGATCGTACGTCATCCCCTTACCCAATTGAGATATTAATCCAACTCGTGTTTCTACAGTTTTCGATTGGAGCAACAGCCAGAATGGAGCTCTCATCGGGTCCATTGGAATAATTAGTGCTTTACTCCAGGGTGGGTACGTGCGTCGAACAATCTCCAAGGTGGGGGAGGGCAGAATGGCGAGGCGTGGGGTAATCAGCTGCGCCGTCGGACTCGTGTTGCTCTCCATGGTTCCTCAATTTATTCTGGAACACTCCGCCACCGCAGTCCGTCTTCTTCAAATAGCTGCCATCTGTCTCGCTTTCACATCGGCAACGGTTGTCAGCTCACTTACATCATTCGCATCCTTGCAATGCGATGAGGTGGTTGATCATGTCACTGGTAAACCCATGCAAACGCACCCACAGCTTTCCAAAGGCGTAGCATTGGGTGTGTTCCGATCCGCCGGTCAATTAGGACGGGCCGTTGGCCCCTTGCTGGGTGCGTGATTTCGTAACGGACCACTGTCGGCAATCCCGCTGAGTCTGGCAATCACTAAGCCTGTGCCTCATACTGGACCTTTGGTCCGTCAGCAACCTACAGCGTCAGCGCTGTGGCGATGATCATCTTGACAGCCTCGATGCGATCGGTGGCCATTGTCCCGAGTACCTCATCATGATTATCACTCAAATTGCCTCGTGTGACAAATCACAGCCGACCTGGCATGTTTCACATTGGGATAAGATGGTTGAGCCGATAGGTACATATATAGATCTGAGTACTACACGGCCTAGCTAGACACAAACGGATTTGAACATTGGTCCCCTGAGACATAAATGACATGAGCGAGGAATTCATCCAAACAGATACTGTGCACAGGCTATCTACACATGTTAGCTGAAGCAATAGAATTAAGTTGAATTGTAAGCTATCTGGTCCGGCAAGCAAGCAATGTCCTGCTGTAGCGGAAACTATGACTGTGATGCAATCTCGACATCGATGAGTGTCTGTGATGACGATATACGACTCTCCATGCGGGATGATTGTGAGCTTCCCTGATGAAACAAATGATCAGCTTCCCCCGACATAGTGCCCATCCGGCCAGCGTCGGGAGGAAAGCGAGTCTTCTCAGGAGAAAGTTGAAGGCAAGGTTGCGGCGGTGGGCTACGTGGTAGAATATCTGAGCCTTGCGATTGAGTGAAGATCGCAGGAAGGAAAAACAATACTCCTCGCGACCGGTGCCGTCGATGCCGGACAGGAGACCGGGAAGAAACAATGTAATCGCGTCGATTTGTAAAAAGTGCAGCTGCACGATCCCTGATGTGATGCAGAGTATCGAGGACTGAGGATGATCCACGAAGAGTAGTGGTGGGGAAAATGTCAACAGACGAAATCTCAGAAGGGGAGGGGGAATCTGAGCGGACGTCAAAAGGAAGGGGGAGGAGTGAGATATGCTCTTCGAGTTGGGGAAGAGTCGAACTTGACGGGGAGGGGGGCTGTGTGGAGGTAGCCGAGGGGGGGAGAAGGGAGGACCAACGCATATCAAGGTGCCAACGACCATTGCGCTGAGTCCACCTCGGCAGAAGCACATCATAGCCACCAATCCTTCGAAGACTGTACTTCCTCGAATTGTTCGGCATCGCAAGACGGTATATACCCCACAATAAGACCAGCAAGCCGACCCACATCAAGGGTTTTCCCCAGTGGCTGAGGAATCCAATGAATTGAGCGTCATCGGCGTGCCAACTGCTGCCGTAAAAGTGGGAGAAGAACGAATGTGGCGCCTCGCCAGGCTTGGCGTTCTTGCCGTAGAGTGACTTTGGGAGAATGCGTACGTCGCCAGGTTCGTCGGGAGTGATGGGGTGAGAAGAAGTATAGATGCTGTACTGAGCGGATAGGAACATGGGGCCGGTTGAAAACATGACGGTGGGGTAATTGAGGAACCAGTCATGATCAAAAGTAACGAGGTTGTGAATGGTCTGGGCCAAGAAGGGGTGACCCTTTTCAGCGAAGATGAGATCATTGGAGACACCGACAGGGATGGTCTTTGGGAGAATGACGGGGTGTACCAAGAGCGGGTCCAGAGGGCGCAAGCAACCAATGTCGAGGTCGAGATAGATACCTCCGTAATGGTGGAGAACAAAGTAACGAATGGCGTCGGCGCGCTGGATGACGTATTCGTAGTTGTCGAAGGTGTCAAGAAACCAAGGATAGTGTTGGGCGATGAACTCGCGCGAGTCGGCATCTGTCCATAGCATGTACTCGCTGATGGGCTTATGAGACAGGGCGCGTGGGGGACAGGAGAGAGACGTACTAGTCGGACATCATGTCGCGACAGTTTTCGGATATGTTTTTCCATTTTGGAGGGAGGGTTTCTGACTTCCAGGTCTGATGGAGGATGCGGGGAATGCGTTCGACCATTCCGTGGTGGGATGCATTCCAGCGGGTTGAGTTGTCGAGGATGGGAACGTCGAGGACGGAGATATATGCTGCGGGACTGATAGCGAGGTAGTATGATACGGATGAGAGGACGAAGATGGTGCCGAGGAGGAAGAGGGCGAGGAAGACGAGGGCGATGTGGAG
>JBBPMQ010000006.1:80196-118150 GCA_038090375.1 Boletus rubroflammeus
ACAGATGAAGTACCGCTCCCTTAGGTCGCGGGGCTCATAACCTATCGGAAGGGGACACTAACACTCCGATGGTGCAGAGAACAGCAATGGAAGACGAGGGCGATGTGGAGAGAGCGTTTCTTTGCCATGAAGTTGATGGTGTGAAACCAGAAAACGGAAATTGTATTACATATATAAATTACGCAGTCCACACACCGAGTCCGGTCGGCCGGACCGCCAGTTCAAACACACGGCGCATCTCCACTTGTACAGCAGCCACCGACGACCGCATACAGTCACCCCCACTCCACATAGCTCCAATCTCCCCCAACGTCCTCAGCGCTACCTCCCAGTCCCCCCGCGACCAGTCCTGTCCCCTCCGTGCCCCCATCCCCACATACGGCCGCTTCAGAAACACGTCCATGCGTGGTGACGAACGCGGCCAACCCTTCTTCGTGCTCAGGAACTCCAGCGAATTCGACGTCGACCAGAACGCCATCTGTTTCCGCGCATACGCAGGTGCATGTCTCGACGTCATCCCCACAGTCCCAAACTTATCTCCTTCCGGCCCCGCAACCTTGCCCGCTAGTTCCAGCAGCAACCCCTCAAAGTGATCAATCACCTCCAAGTGCAGCAGATCAAGCGGATGACTAGGTCGCACAAGTTCGGTCACCGCTGAGTCGTCATCGATGTCCATCCCATCATCATCATCCCCCTTCACACCCGCGCCGTCCCCCATCACGTTGCCACGGTAGCTTGGGAAATGCCCGCTAAACCGCAGCATCAACGCTTCGGGCCCAAAAACAGCCAGCGCGATATCCCGGCTCCAGAACGATCCTTGGTTCGGAAATAACGTCGGAATCCCTGCCCGCCTTTGTCATACCAACTCTGTCACTGACATCGGTGTGCCACATACCGACGCTTTCGGCCTCCACGGCCAAAAGTTTATCTTTACTGCACAGGAACGTGCGGCACTGTCGGACCCGAAAGAAGTATTGACAGCAGTCGAGAATCAAGCTGTCATTCGCTCTTTCTCTACCAAGCTGCTGTGATCCTACGTCAACGGACCTTTTCTTCAGACCTCTCAAATTACACTTACTTCCCCTCGTTCTTTCGTCTTCCAGTTTCCAGATGATTTGCACGTTTCATCCAGGGCTTGGCCCTTCACGCTCCTCCTCTCCTTGACCTTCTTAAGCAGCCAGGTGGACGCTCGTCGCGCAAACCATGACAAATTGTCGCGGTTTTTCTGGCTGTCGAGCAGAGTTTACGAGTCAGTTGTCATTTAATGTAGCGAATAATTCATGCTGCGTACGCATCGAGTTCGTGTATCACGGCCCCGGGGATGATAATCAAGACGGGTAACTGCTGTTGCTCAGCCTCGGACACAAAATTCTGTATGATATCAAGAAATTCCAGCAGTATATTCGTATCAAGTACGATGATTGTCCATCGGTCGCTCAGCGGGACCTTGGCAAACATGGAGTTACCCAGATAAACCGCGGATAGGGGACTTCGGTCGGCAGACGCACCTGCATCTCAACGTCCATATTCGTGATCTCGTCGATAGATCGAAGGGTAGCATCAAGCTGGGTCATTTCTGTAGCTGTGGCACATAAATGTTTCCACAGAGAGCAGTAGCGCAGCAGGTGGAATGCGACTTACCATCAAAGCCATTAGATGTTCCATCAAACACGAACGAATGGTCGCTTCTTGAAGACTGCATCGTGAGGCGTGGTGCAAGTATGCCACTAGAACTCAGCAACGGTAGCAATAAGAACGACTGTCTTCTGGTCTCCAAGTTTTAGGTCTGGTTTGAGGACTAGAGACGGTAGCAATGAGGTCGAAAACAAAGGTGAGGGTACTTCCTCATGTTCGCTGTAACATGTAAACGATTCACACGAGTGTTCAAAATCCACGCTGATGTACGAGTTCTCAAAAATTTGGCATTGATATCGTATTACTGGGGTGCAAAGTGCAATAATACAAATGGCTTAACGACTCATGCTTATGAATAAACTACTCCAATAAAGATGTCAGGACACTGATTGCAAAACTCACGAGGAGAGCGCAAGCTTCTTCATGGGAGGCGTACCGTCCGCCTCTTGGGCAGGATAAACGTCAGAACTCTGATCGTCATTGACGATCTTACGCTTAAGCATAGCACGTTTTGCATCAGGCGAAAGTGATAATGAAGTCCGTTGACCGTTTCTCTTCGGGGGTGTCGAACGAATACCAATTACCTCTGGCGTTCGCGAGCGACTACGACCTGTACCATCTCGCAGCCGCGCTGCAAGGTTCTGAGCAGACGTCATAGCTTCTGAATGACATGTCGCATGGTAAATCTGTATCCAAGTTACCAACAGAAAGCACCAAGGAAAGACATGACCACATACCCTGTCGTCTCTCTTAACGGCATTCCTCCACACCCACTCTTCATCGTCCTCCAAGAACTCAGATTTCATGGTTTCCTTACATATTGGACATGATATTGACTTGGCCTCATCGCCCGGCGGAACCACAACAAATTGTGCACGAAGTTCGGCATCACGCTGCACAGCCTCGGCGGCAGCAGCAGCCTTCAAAGAACTGGTTCTAGAGCCATCGACTCGACGTTTTCCCTTTAAATCTGATGTTCCTTCATGAAGCCAATCCTACACAGTATAACTTAGCTTCCAATTCAACCAGAAGTACGAAAAATTTTCAAACCTCAAGACTAACGAACCAACTCCTGCTGTGTCCACGACCCTGGGTCTGATTAACTTTCCTGTTCTGTCTGAAGTGCATGTCTAAATGGTCGTCCATGGCTTTCTTTCCCGAAACGTCATCACTAAGTCGCACACCACACTGCTTACACTGAGCGGGGAGTCGATCATAGAGAAATGACATGACAAAGGGCCGTTTTCTGGACAAGATATCTAAGTAAAAAAAATTGAAAGCTAGTGAGTACAACGTACCTAACAACGTCTGCGGTGGTGAGTTTGATTTTCTCAGAAAGGACTGCTTTTCTGTAAGCGCGAGTGGAGTCACGGCTGAGACTGTTGGAAGGGGGAGGTGTCCGCTCTTCTTCATTATTTGAACCTGCGCCAACCGGTGTACTATCAGCGGAAACGACACCTGCTTTCAAGAGGGCATTATAAAGGTTCGTTATATTGTTCACAGGCATCGCTGGAGTCGTAGATGGCGGTGAATTGGATTGCGCAGACGACAGAAGAGCGGAGAGGTTCACGGGTTCTACCTTCGTTGGTTCCGATTTATAATTGTATGTTCCGGCGGGCTGGGGTGGAGGGACAGTCGGATAACTTAATTGGAACTGGCGCGTGTAGGTAGGCTGTTGCGAATATGGATACGTGGATGTTGAAGGGGGGTATGATGAGGGTGGGGACGGGGCTGCCAATGCCTGAAGTGGTGCTTGCGGTGGGCGCGTTAGTGATCGCAACTGACCGAGGATCTGTCGTAGCTCGTCCTGAGAAACGCCGGCTTCTACCAGTTTCCTCAACTGGATCCGTACATGGAATAAGATGGAATTCGTGATAAGTCTACAATCTCTCACCTGTTGCAAGACTTCAACGTGTTTCTGTGTTGTGACATCCCAAAGATTGGCTTGAAGAGCTCTCTCCTTCTGACCTAGAGTAAATTCGAGCTCACTAAGGACCTGAACCTTGGAGACTTGGCCAGATGCATGTCCCTATGCAACAAGCCATGATGATTGAGCGTTGGTTGATTGAGAGGGGATAGAAATACTCACGTCCACCGATGAGGTAGAGTCACCACCCCAAATACCCCGTTCGATTGCGAGTTGAGTTATGACACCGAAGAGCTCCTTACCGCTCGATGCGCCAGTTCTCCAGGTGAGGAGCATTTCTTCCATTTTACTGCGAGTTGCCTGGTCCACCTGCTGATAAGTGTCCAGGAAAAGTGGTATAACGAAGGGCGCAAAATGGCGCGCATACGGGTCAAAGACATTCTTTGAGATGGCATCGAGGAGATAGAAGGAGGGCAGCTTCATCCAAGGAGGTACCTGATATGGAGCAAACCAAAAATGGAAAGATGAGTCAGCTACTTGGCTGCGGAGGGGGAAAAGAGCAAAAAAGAAAAACAAGCGAAAAGGTCGAGTTCTACGGCAGGAAACGATGTGTTCTCATGGACTCGTCCTCTTCATACCGCTGTCAACAGCGGCGCCCTTCAGTGGGGCGATGAGAGGTAATCTTTGCTCAGACTACATGAAGAGGTGTATATACATCGTTTGCAAGCAACAGACAACCCTGCCAAGCGAAAAGACGCTCGTCCATCCCAGGATTCCGCTATGATCAAGTAAAATTTTCAATGTAATGGATCAAAGGCTCACCCTTCGGATGTGCGAGTCGATGCACTGTGCGACCACGTCGCCCCATCTTGAATATTCTTGAGCGAACATGGATAGCGTCTGAATTATCGGCCTGGAGTTAATGGTAAGTTCTGCCAGACGAGCAGCAAAATCACGTCGGAACGAGTTGGGATCCACATGATATATTGGAGGGGCAGGTAGTGGTGGTTGCTGGTAGGAATATGCTGCTAGGGCAGACTGATAGCCTGGTGCTGGATAAGGAATTTGCCCGTAGGCGGGGGGCTGAGAGTACATCGACATGTCACTTCAAGCTTATGACGCCGCAAGTTCTTGCCAATGTTACACGAGTTTCACCTAGAACCGCCTAGCGAGAAGACTCTGAATTTAATATTTCACTTAAAAGTGACGGTGACCGGAGCTCCCAATGAACGGTGATGGTGGGTGAAGGTAAAGAAGCAGATGCCACCGCGCTTGCTTGGGAATCGCCGCCTTATGTTGATTAAATCTCCGACCGCGAACAGCCGGTTAGCCTGCTCGCTGTGCAAAAGTGTAGCGTACCAAGCTCAACGACCCCAAGAACAACAGCAGCGACCACACAGTAAGTCGGTTTCGTGGCGTTCAACGATGATCCACTCGACCTTCTCGCCTTTTCTGTCATGGACTTCATTTCATGCAGCCTGGCATCGTGACACCGATGGATTCCATCAGCCACCCGAGGATAACTTGTTGCTAACTGCGCTGTATCTTAGATGCGCGACGTCCTCAAGACCGAAGAGCTCGATATTCCTGACGGTGTCACTGTCGAGATCAAGGCTCGGGTCATTAAAGTGACTGGCCCACGGGGCTCACTCACGAAAACTGTTCGTCATGTCGACATGGATATCCGAGTAGCTAAAGCTGGAAAGAACAAGACGAAAGTTCTCTTGTCTGTCTGGCAAGGGGGACGCAAGCACGTTGCCTGTCTAAACACTATCAGAAGTCTGATCAACAATATGATCATCGGAGTGACAAAGGTATACCACATTCATCTTTGCGCTGAATACAACGCTGACGCGGCAATCAGGGCTTCCTCTACAAAATGCGTGCAGTCTATGCTCACTTTCCCATCAACACCATCATACAAGATAACGGGCGAAAGCTGGAAATTGTAAACTTCCTAGGGGAGAAGGTACGTCTGACGAGAAGTGCTTTGGGAAATGTAAGTTAATTCTTGACAGGCTATTCGGTATATCGATATGTTGGACGGCGTGACAATAGCAGAGTCGAAAGCACAGAAGGATGAGCTAATCCTGGAGGGCAATGACGTTGAAAATGTCTCGCAATCAGGTATTTCAACAACCAAAGCGGATGAACTAGCGACTGATAGGTTTTCGCAGCCGCAACGATCCAGGGGAGTTGCAGAGTGCGGAACAAGGATATCCGTAAATTCCTTGATGGTATCTATGTTTCAGACCGGACGATGGTGGTCACGGACTAAAGAGGTGTTGAAACTGGATGGGTTGGTCACCATACTCAAAAGCCATGCTAAGTATGCGGTAATCTCCAACAGCTTTGTATGATCACGCATGCCATGCCATTTCATTATTCCACCTGCATGATATATGACAGCATAAACCAACCAGTCCGTGGAAAGTTCACGGAATAAAAGGGATCCGTGTGCCAACTTGACGCCGATATGCTTCATAGTCGTTGCCGAAGAATTGCAGCAGAGCCCTCTCTTCAACTGTGGGAGATAATCAGAGAATGGACTGGACGAAGCAGGAAACAGACCTCGTGTGCGTCGGTAGAAGAACCTCCAAAGGATTATGGCGAAACCTATGAAGCTGACTGGATTTTGCAACACCATTTGTGTGCCTAAAGCCCAGTAGAAGAAACCAGCATAGGAAGGATGACGGAACCACCTGGCACAACATTGGATATGGTTTTGGTTTTGATGTCAAAGTGTTGACGTACGCGTATACTCCGTCGGTCACTAGTTGATGGGAGTCCCGTTTACGGAATGCGACTGAATGCGAGAAATTGGTGGATGCATGCATCATTGCAGTTGTCCTCAGCGCCTGTCCGACAAATACCAGAAGGACACCTGTCGTACTTACTCAGAAGAATGTGATAAGTCATCGCATGAGTGACGCACCGATAGTAGAAATGTATGTGAGTGACTTTGATGAGGGAAAGAAGAACAGGGTAACAAGATATTCTGTGAGTGCAGTACCGTTTGCGATATGATACACTGCGCCATTTTCAAGCAAGAAAGCTGAAGAGAAGTGAGCTGTGGAGCTGTTGTAAAGAACTGGACGTGCTCACAGTCCACGCTACATTTTTCTAGATTCCAACCGGCAGCCACTGCGAACTCACCCCAGTGGAAAGCCGACCACGCTGCAACAAAGAAGCCGAGCTGATATGTAGCCCACCAGGGTGATGGAAGGCCACCTTGTAGGAACAGGACAAACCCAAGGGCAAAGGAACCCCCGAGCAGGAATGATATCGTGGACGATGCGAGTGGGGTATTCGGAATGTTGCCGTGTGGCTCTATGTTCGCAGGAATTGTCACCAAGGGATGTTTCATGTTCCTGTGTTCCTGTATACGTCGTTCGAAGGCATCGGCTTGGATGTCTTGTGGCATGTTAGAGCAAGCTTAGTATGTTGGGTGATTTGTTTAAATTATGGCCTGGATACATAGCTGTTTGCCTAAGTTGTTACTGTGAGACAGCCTCTCGGTTTCTTCCAGCTAGGCCCCAGCAGGGCCATGCTGCGTTATCACTTTCCCCGAAGATGTAACACCCATCGTGCTAGCTTTGGCTTACCCATACTCCGTTCCTTTGCATCCGCGACTCGAAATGAGACTTCCGATATCAGGAACATCGCACTTGTAGCTCACATTGGTACGTGTGCACGAATTGCGTCCTGGAGGCCGCGTCTGACGTCTCGTCCAGACTCTGGTAAAACGACGTTAACGGAGTCCATTTTGCACAAGTCATCCTACATTCCATCCCCCGGCTCCGTCGACAGCGGAAGTACCACCACTGACTTCCTGCCTGCCGAGAGGGAGAGAGGCATAACCATACAGTCTGCAAGCATCCCAGTCACATGGAAAAACTGGAATTTCAATCTTATTGATACTCCAGGTCATGCCGACTTTGGTATGGAGGTCGAGAGCGCTAGCCGCGTGGTCGATGGTGCTGTTGTGTTAATAGACTCGGTCGAGGGTGTCGAAGCGCAGACGAAGGGTGTATGGAGGCAGCTATCCAAGTGCGCATTTCATGGATTCGTCCGACTCCATACCGACACCGATATCCAGATACAATGTAGCCACCCGCATGGTGTTCATGAACAAGCTTGACCGACCAGGAGCGTCTTTTAGATCCTCATTGCTATCCCTCTTAACCCACAAGTTACATGCGAACCCTTTGGCGATTACGCTCCCATTGACGTCCATGAACCCGGAAAATTACTCTCGAGCGGAGCCCGGTATCGAAGGCTTGGTGGACCTCGTAACATGGGAGCTTTGGAGATGGACAGAAGATGGAAGTCACACTTGTGACCCCCTCCCGTTGGTCAAAGACAACTCAGAGTTCGCGGAGATCTTTCCGACTGGTCATCCCATCATCCCTCACTTGGTACCCGCTCGGACAGCGCTCCTGGAAAACCTTGCGATGTTCTCCGAAGATCTCATGGATCGACTCCTTGGTTTCCCATCAGACCCGTACTCTTATCTACAAGTACACCCCACGGAAATAATACCTCACTTGCGAAAGGCGACCATCGAAAATCAGGTTCTCCCTGTGTTATGTGGTTCTGCTTCCAAAAGTATCGGTACGGAGTTGGTCATGGATTACGTTGGACATCTACTCGCGAGCCCTCTCGACGTACGCTTGCAAGTTGAATCGCCAGATGCCCCGGTGCGATTGTTGGCTTGGAAGGTTGCTTGGGACAAACGAAAGGGATGGATGACATTTATACGAGTATACTCAGGTGAGTCTATGACCGACTACTGGGCCCCTTTCTAATGTCTGTGTCACCTAGGAACTCTCAAGCGTCAGAGGACTATATACAATGTCAACACGGGTCAGAAAGAGCAAATTTCAAAACTTCTCCTGCTATATGCCTCTGAAGCAGAGGAAGTTGATTCACTTCCATATGGCTCCGTTGGAGTCGTTCTCGGCCTCAAGCACACTCGCACTGGAGACACCCTTGTTGACACGCGTGACCTCGGAAAATACAATTCCTCTCAAATGTCACTTCGAGGGGTCACACCACCTCCAGCCGTTATGTCAGTCTCGGTCATACCTAATTCCCACTCTGACCTCGACCCGGTCCAAGAAGCCATCTGCTCGTTAATTCGTACGGATCCTTCAGTCCGCATGGACAATCAGGAGGGCCAAATCCTTGTTCATGGCCTCGGCGCATTGCATATAGAGATCATCGAAGGTCGGTTGAGGGATGAATGGGGCGCTAAATTCGAGTTTGGTAACCGTCAGGTCAGCTACCGAGAGTCAACGAATTCCACCATCTCCGCGCGTTTGGAAGAGTGGTCAACAGAGATCTCTGGGAAGGCAACGACCGTCAAGATTGCACTATCTGTAGCACCCCTTGGAGAGGATGAACAAGGTGATCAAGCATTCGATGGTAATCTCGTGTTGGATGTCCGAGGCCAGCCGCTCAAGGCGCCTGATTCGCATTCAAGCCAACTTGATCCATTAGCGAACCTCGCTCGTGGTATTGCAAGTGCCCTCTCCAGTTCCCCTCACACGTCCCTCCCATTATCGCATGTCAAGGTTCAGATAACACAATACATTCTTCCCCACCAGGCGCCGCCATCCATCCTCACCGGTGCATCCTCATACATATTGCGATCGAAGCTCAGAGAGGCGGGAAGGGGTCCTATCCTTGAACCTTATGTCAACCTCAAGGTTTCCGTCCATATGGATACCCTCGGCAAGGTCGTCAAGGACATCACAGAGAATGGGGGTGAAGTCCTTGACCTTTCCAGTTCGTCGGCAGCAGTTGATGATGATGGGGATCCATATCCCTCGGATGGGTTGTATATGCCTCCCGAGGAACTTTCGCCTTCCTCGACTTCTCTCAGGATATCTTCATCCGCATCAGCTCTGCCACAAGCAAAACGAACGATCTATGCCATTGCTCCGCTGAGCCGAATGTTGGATTATTCGACACGATTACGCGCGCTGTCTGGAGGCTATGGTAGCTTTGACATGACGAACGCGGGATTCCGACGAGTAGCAGAGCCTCGCAAAATTGAGATATTAAGAGAGATCGGACGCGCTTAGTACACATTTTTACTGGTCAATATCATCCTAGAATAATTCCCTTACTTCATCCGCATCTCCAAACAATACCGCTCCATCCATATCGTCATCATCGTCAGCTGTGATAGTATGCATGTGGCCCGCTGCGTTGAGCGTTTGACTCAAGTTCATGAGGTCACCGTCATTATAATCACTATCTTCGGTTCTTGACATGACATCGTGGAAGAGAGGCACTGGAGGAAGAGTCCTTTCTCTTGCAAAGGGTGCTTCACTCGGTGCCCTGTCGTACTCCGGAAAAAACAACGGCGTTTTCGCTCTCTCTCCTGCTATAACAGATGCGTTGGACGGCAGGAGCGATGGCCCTAAGCTTCCACGCTGAAATGACGTTCCGAAACCCACCGACTGCCGCCTGGTTTCTGCGCGTGAAGGTGGCCACGGCTCGACGACTACACAAAGACAATGGCCGGATATAGGGAAAGATTGGTATTTGAGCTTGAGAAGGGGCTTTGGCTTTTTTTCTTCTTCCTCGACAACAGGTCCGATATCCGCCGTATCAGATGAGAGACTTGGTTGGTCGTCCGCGTCCCATGCAACGGCACCTCCGTCTCCGACGACAGGGCTTGATCTGTCAACTTTCTCAGCCACCAGTTTCTTGTGCGAAGAGTAGTTCGACTTACACACCGGAATCACCGGAATCTCCCCCATCCGTTTGAGGAGGCGGAGATTTCATGGCGATATCTTGACACATATCCTCTACATCGTCGTTGTCGTGTTCCTGATATGCATCAGTGATGATGCGACGTTGCTTTCGTACCGGGCGAGGCTCTCTTGGTATGGGATCAGTGTCATCCATGTCTTCTTCACTCTCCTCAGCGGACCGTTCATCCTCGTCAAGATGGCTTTGGGAAATTTTCTCTTTTCCTTTAGTCTTGGCGCGCTTGCGCTTGCTCCGCTCGGCAGACACTTGTGCTCTTGATCGTTTCTTTTGGAGATTCCGATCTACAAGTCGCGGAGAGGCAGACTGGGGAGCTACTTCTGGACAAAGGGGCGCAGTGACAAAATACCTAGACTTAAGATCTCATTAAGTTTCGGGGGCTTTTGGGTAGACACGTTTGCCTACTTTGAAGAGAACTGTGTGAGGCTCGGTTTTCCGAAAGAAATAAGCAAACTGGTAGGTTTCTGTGACACAACTGCATGGGTGAACAAGCTGCCAAGCCAACGAAGTGTGTACGGACCTCCACGGTGGACCTCCACGGTCCCTCGTTTGTTACAAGGCGCGGCTCCTGGGCCAAAGTGAACATCCTTTTCTGCCTGAAGTTTCGGAATGATTCTGCGAGAGCTGGTCAACAAAAATTCCGCGCGTCGTAATGGCAGATATCAACGCACAGTGGTCTCAAGTCCGCAAGTACATGTTGCAGGACTACATCCGACATCCAATCAATGTGTCGTTCATCGAGGTAAAGCTGGTCAATACATTCGTCAGGCTGATGTGCAAGACACGAAAGGGATCGCTGACGAATAGTGGAAGAACGATATTAGTGGATATGCGCAAATAGTACGCGTTTCTTGGCCTAAAGGTCATTATTGTAGACTGGAACCGACGGAAGTTCAAGACAGGAGGCGTTGATACCGTGATGGCGGTTCGGTTCACCAAAATCCAGATCGAATTAAAGAGTTCACAGTTCCATAACAAAGTACAAGCGGAGCATTGTAGAATTTTTAACGGACGAAGGTAATTCAACAAAGACGAACTGAGCAAGCGCTATGTACAAACAACTTAATGCTTCATAGAACGTGAGTAACACACATTTACACATCGTTAATATCAACACCAGGGCCTGAGATGATGGCCTTGATGACGCCCTTGCCGTCGTCGCTCTTTCCATTGAAGGTGGTTTGGAATGCGAGAGGAGAGTCCTCGAACAGGAAGCTGATGTGGAATATTGTCAACGCCGGAAGAGGATTTGCGCGGAAACTGACCGATGTGAAACTAAAGGCTTCAGGTCTATCTTGCCTTGGGCAGCTAGAGCAATAGCCAATGGATAATCTCCAGGCTACAGCCAATCAGTTTTCAGAAAGAGAGGGTACAAGATGAACGAACGAACGCCGTAGCGGAAAGATCCTTTCATAACTAGCTCTTTCGCGACCACGGTACTCATATCAATGGTGATGTCGGATGGGCCCATGCCAACCTTGGGGATATGAACCGTGAATGAAATCACCACCGAAAAGTTGCGCGCTCCGAAATTTACCTGCACGTATGTCCCTCCAGTTTTCACGATGCGTATACCAGTCTGAATAGAAACCTCGGCGCCGGACGCGTCGACGACAAGATCGATAGCAGTAGGGCCGCGCTCTGAGATACCAAATTGCTGTTTCAGCGCCGCTGCTGAACGTTTAGAGTATGCAATTCGACCCTCATCTTGTGCCACCGGGGGAGGCTGGTATACATCTGAGGCGATATAGGATTTCGCAAACTCAAGGCGACCCAATACGATGTCGACTGCGATAATACGGGAAGCTCCAAGGGCCTTCGCCACAGCCATGCAGAGGATCCCAACAGGACCACAGCCAAAGACAGCGATTGATTGATTTGCCTTGAGGCCCCCGAGTTTTGACACTGCGTGAACGGCGACAGACAATGGCTCCATCTTGAGTAGTGGAAGTAAGTCACGGAAAGCCACTCAAGTGTGCGGACTCTCACCATTGCACCATCTTCAAGGGTAAGATGAGAGGGGAGGGGATAAACAAGATCTGAGGGAACGGCATAATAGCGACCGAGCGTGCCATCGTGGGGTGGAGTGGCGGCAAACTTGACGTCGGGGCATAACTTTGCAGATGAAGAGCATCAATCATTCGCATGGGTGCCACAGAGTGGATATCGACCTGGTATCTCCCCTCCTTGCAAGCATCACACTTTCTGCATGTAGCACCAGGCTCGATGGCAACACGGTCACCTGGATTGAGGTGGGTTACAGAAGATCCAACTTGAAAACTTGATAGTCAACGTCGTGACAGCTGTTCGATGACTAAGATGATACCTTTGGAAACGACTCCAGACGACTCGTGGCCAAGTACCTCAAGGGTAGGAAAAATTAGCAGAGGAAACGTGGTCCATACATTATGGGACAGCGAACCATGTCAGACCCGGGTGAAAGTACATAGTCCCCGATTCTTCCGTGCACGAGGAAGTGAATCTGGGATAGACAGTTAGATGCGATCACAAGCATCTTGATAGAGTGTGACTTTACATCAGATCCACATATCCCTGCAGATGGCCACAGATCAGGCTTGAACGGAAGTCGAGCAAGAGTTCAGACACACCAGTCTTCTTCACTTCCAAGAGGACATCGTGAGCACCGACTGACTTGATGGTTAATGTGTGTTTCTAGTAGACGGTCGTCGGTGGAGGTGTCTTGAACTCACTTTCTGGGATCGGGCGTGGCTCGAATTCAGTATGGTGAATCTTCTTGAGGACGAAAGATGTATTGTCTGACAACGACATGGTGGACGATTACTAGCGGGGCAAATTATAGGGATTTTGTGCACGGGCTGAACGGTCCGTGTACCTCGCCGTAGTTGTGCTTTTCAGAACGGCGCACGCTCCTGAGACTTTCAGTCCCCGAGCAGATCACGGGACGATATTTATCGGACCCCACGCTCACCTGGACCGATATCGAGGAGACTAATGTGGATTTGCGGGGGAAAATGACGAGAGGATTCACATGAACATGGGCAAGTTATGTGACATGATGGGTAGCGCAGATTAGATATGATGGATAACCGTCGACTCAGGGCAGGCGCCTCGAATATCTCAAAATCACGCCTTGCGCATTCTCCCCCCTTCAACTCACTCTTTCTTTTCTTCCCTCATCCAACATGGTATTGTCCAGCGTCCTTGGTTTCCCCCGCATCGGTGCTGCACTCCTCCTGCTCGTGCTTTCCGATCCCCCACTAACACAACCCAGGTGCAAACCGTGAAGTTAAAAAGGCCGTTGAGGCCTACTGGGCGGGCAAAATCTCCGCAGCTGACCTCGAGAAGGCTGCTACCGATGTTCGAAAGACCAGCTGGAACGGCCTCAAGGAACGCAACGTTGACTTGATCCCCAGGTATGTTACTCGTCTCCTTGGTTGGTGTACGTCCTCATTCTTGGTCAGTGGTGACTTCACCCTCTACGATCACGTCTTGGATCATTCTACAGCATTCAACGTCATCCCTAAGCGCTATGTCGGACTCGGTCTATCCGACCTCGATATATTCTTCGCGCTGGGTCGTGGACGTCAAGCCGATGGTGTTGATGTCCCTGCCTGTGAAATGAAGAAGTGGTTAGTAACTTGATTCGCATCACTTTGTTACTATCGCTCAGACCACTATCTTGTAGGTTCGACTCCAACTACCATTATGTTGTCCCAGAGCTCTCCGAGGACACCGACTTCAAGTTGTTGTATAACAAAGCCCTTCAGGAGTATAACGAAGCCAAAGGACTGGGAATCACTACTCGTCCGGTGGTTTTAGGACCAATTTCTTACCTCGTCCTCGGAAAGGCTGCCAAGGGAGCATCTCCTGACTTCCAGCCTATCTCCTTACTCCCCAAGATCTTGCCCGTCTACAAACAATTGTTGTCGGAGCTCAAGGCTGCTGGTGTCGGCTCGGTCCAGGTTGACGAGCCAATCCTTATTCTTGACAAAGCCTCGGGTCTTGACAAGCAGTACGCCACTGCATACGCTGAACTGGTCCCTGTCGCTCCTCAGATTACTTTGACGACCTACTTCGCTCGTCTGGATTCCAATGTCAACTTTATTGCAAAGCTTCCTGTCGCTGGTCTCCACATCGACCTGACCCGCGCACCCGGACAGCTCGATGATGTTTTGGTAGCGATCAAATCTACCCAAATCGTTTTATCTCTTGGCGTCGTTTCCGGGAGAAACATATGGAAGTCCGACTTTTCGGCCGCAATCAAGCACGGCCAGAAGGCCATTGACACTCTTGGACAAGATCGCGTCATCATTGCGACATCGTCTTCTCTTTTGCACACCCCTGTAACCTTGGCCAACGAGAAGCAGTTGACCGCACAGCAGAAGGACTGGTTTTCCTTTGCATTGGAAAAGGCTGTGGAAGTCGCGACCATCGCTGCCGTCCTTTCTGGTTCCCAGAACCCACAGGTGTCAGCTGCTCTGGAGGCGAACAAAATTTCCATCGCTAAGCGTCGTGAATTCGAGCATACATCCGATGACGCCGTCCGCAAGCGTGTTGCTGCCATCACACCTGATATGTACCACCGCAAGAGTCCATTTGCCGCTCGCAAGGACGGTCAGGCCAAGAAGCTTCAGCTACCCAAGTTCCCCACAACAACCATAGGTTCCTTCCCTGTGAGTATTTTATCTTCTGCGACTGAGATGACGTCTTTCTGACGATTTCCCCACAGCAAACCACGGAGATCCGTACTGCTCGTGCCAGGCTCGGCAAGCGCGAGATCACTGATGCTGAGTATGAAGATTTCATCAGAAAGGAGATAGAACACGTCGTCCGCTTCCAGGAGAAGGTTGGGCTTGACATCCTCGTTCATGGCGAACCAGAGAGAAACGACATGGTTCAATACTTCGGTGAACGATTAAACGGTTTTGCCTTTACGCAGAATGGATGGGTCCAGTCTTACGGCTCTCGGTGAGTGGCCCGACTTGCATTGTCAGCTTGACCTGATGGACTCCTTGCAGCTATGTCCGACCTCCGATCATCGTATCCGATGTTAGCCGTCCCAAGCCTATAACCGTGAAATGGAGCAGCTACGCACAAAGCATCACCAAGAAACCCATGAAGGGTATGCTTACCGGTCCCGTCACAATCTTGAACTGGTCATTCCCTCGCGAAGACGTGCCACGCAAGCTGCAATCTCAGCAATTAGCATTGGCACTTCGTGATGAAGTCATTGATCTCGAGGCTGCTGGTATCGCTGCCATTCAAGTCGACGAGCCAGCCATCCGTGAGGGTGTAAGTTGACTTGAAAGATAAACGCGCGAGTTATCTGACATCTATACTAGTTGCCACTTCGTAGCTCTGACTGGGACGAGTACCTGGAGTGGGCGGTTGACACCTTTAAGCTCGCTACAGCGGGTGTCCGTGATGACACCCAGACTCATTCCCACTTCTGCTACTCCGACTTCGGGGATATTTTCCTGTCTATTAAACGTCTTGACGCCGATGTCATTTCTATCGAGTTCTCGAAGAGCGACATGAAATTGTTGCAAACCTTCAAGCAGTACGGTTACTCCAACCAGATCGGTCCTGGTGTCTATGACATCCACTCTCCACGTGTTCCCAGCGAACAAGAGATCAGAGACCGTCTCAAGGCCACCCTTACCATTATTTCTGATGATTTGACGTTCGTCAACCCAGACTGTGGTCTGAAGACACGTGGTTGGAAAGAGACTGAAGGTCACCATTCCCTTTATTTACACACCTCAAAAGTAGACTGATTCTTCTTCGCAGCTTCTTTGACTAACCTGGTCGCTGCTGCTCGCTGGGCCCGTTCAAATGCTTAATTCTCCATCATTGCGCTTCAACAGCGCCCATGAAGTGGTTAATTTATCAGAGCCTTCTCGCGTTAGGGGGCTTTGCACTTGACCTTGGGTAGTTGTGTTGCGATCATATTATGTCCGGCCCGGTTGGAGCATCGAGAGACGGATGTTGCTTTGTGGACTCGTCGGGTGCCTCCTCGGGAGGTAGGAACTTGACGTGGTTTTGAGTGTAGTAGTCGGATTTCAACAATCCTTAATTGTAGTGTATCTTAACCTCGATGCAAGCACATAAATTTCCTCAGTTAAAGATACTTGTCGGTCAGCAAGTTAGATTCCAAGCTTGTAGCTGGCCTGCAGCGGGATCGAGGACACGAAATTATGCCGAGGATGTGGGCAACGAAAGAAAACACCTATCAGTCGAATGCTGTCAGCTCCACTGTGAGGGCGGTAAATATCTAGATGATGAGTGCCATCAAACACACTGCATCCTCAAGTGAAACCAATGGAATTTATGCAATGTGTTATCCATAGCTGTGAGGGACATTATGCAGAACGGTGTCAGTCAAGTCCGATATGTAGATATGAGTGTGCTAATGCTAATAAGTTAATCAGTGATCGTTAATCAATTCATCATGCACAGTCGAGCCTCGCATATTCGCTAGGTCATCTCCTGACGAGCGATGCTCTTCCCGCTATGGAATCCTAGGTCAAGGCGAAGTAAGGCGGAGAAGAAAGGATCTCACACTCGGGAATGATACGCCACGGGCCTCGTTCTTTCCACGGGCGAACATACTGAGCAATCTTGGTCGATTCTGTTGACGCTTTCTACCCAGCTCTTGTGCAGGTGGATCTAGTTCTGCGACTTCCGGTTCATCCACGAGCGTCGTCTCGGTCATGTTATTGCCGAGAGCGAGGATATTGGGAGCACCCCCACTTGAAGACGATCTTCGTGGTGCATGGTCCCGTATCGTGGTGTCACCAACATTCTTCTTCCCTCGAAGAATAAACCTCTTGGACGAGGGGCGAGAGTCATTCTGCAAAACATTTTTGGATGGAATTAGTTTCGTCTTCGAAAAAAGTTCACGAGCGACTGGAAGGACTGGGACGAGTGGTTGGTGGAAGGCCATGCGGACCCAGCCTCTCCAAGTAAGATCGCTAGGTAAGAATTGATCAACCAGTTCTTCAAACTACGACGAATGGATAAGCAATCATGCAAGATAGAGAAAGACGCATACACTCCAAGTCTGATTGCGGAACTCCAATGTATGGGTACGAATCCGTGCATCGCGGCACTCGAAGGACTCCGCCTTCATTATACTCAGCAGGAGTTCGATACTGGTTGAAGAGTTGAGCCAAAGCGAATCAAAATCGCTATGTCACCGACCTCGAAATTTTCACCAGAATGAAGGTTTTCTGAGAAGAACGTGTTTTCATTTCCACAGCGTCAGCTTTTCCAGGTTGGTCTTCTCGATTGACCTTCCTAAGACTGCGGGAATCTTCATTGACGTTCAAATCTGGTATCGCAGCTCGGCCAAAGGAGGTTTCGACAGGTGTCTTGGTGGATTCAGCAGCCGCGCTACGCAAATCGGTGAATGATCGAGAGGATCCCAGTTTTCTCAGACCTGGTGCAAGCCTGTTCGAATCCAATGATCGGCGCGGTTTTTGCAACAACAGGGTGGACTCCAGGGAAGATCTGGGGGGAGGCTGTTCCGAAGGACGATGCGATTCAGGTAAATTAGGAGTCGTATCCGTCTGATTCCTCCCCCGCCGAGCCGGCCAGACATATTCCATGATACGCTGGCCAAGGCGAGCATCGAGCTGCAAACGAATGGGATGAAAGTCGAGTTGGAACTTCTCATAAATTGTAATCCCGCCAACAGGCGCAAGCACCGTCCAATCAGCGTCAAGGAAAAGATCTCTCTGCTCATACAATCAGAGTCATTCAAAATACTCGAGAATGAAAAATACCTTGTAAAGTGGGTGATTAGAAGGTTCATCGTATTTTGAGACGATTTCTGTCCAAACTGCATTCGGAGACCCATCGAAAGCCTGCAGGTCACCAAGGGTCAAGCGGTTGGCAGTGGAGCTATCTTGTTTGCTCAACCACGAAAAGTCTATATTGCGCACAACAAGCTTCGCGAGCAGGTCCCGATTATCGTCCAGCATCCTCCAGGAAATTTCTGACGAGGAGGCTTGTAAAAGAAGAGCGGATTTATGGTCTGAACGACCATCAGTCCGGCTCTGAGCCAACCGGATCGCGTCAAAAATAAGGTTAAGCTCTTCCACTAGTAGGAAGGTGTGAGCTTTGAGCTGGAGGATCTGCAATGTTGTCTGGGGACGATTATCCTGCATTTGACGACTGACATCGTTATGCGTCTCGAGCACACTCCTGAGGCGACTCTGAAGATCGGAGACGACGCTGGCAGCAGACCTTAAATCCGTGAAGTCATATGCGAAAAGCAGCGTTTCCAACTTTTCCAGCCGTGCTTTATGCGCGACATCTGAAAACAGGACCAGATGTGTGATGATGTTGGAAATAAACTGGAAATGTCGATCGTTTGCCGATACCGTAAAGCGGGGAACATGAATTTGCACCAAGTCCTGGTTTCCGAAAAGTCAGAAATATGTACCTCAACCGTGTTGAACACTCAACCGTGTCGTTCTGCAGATGTGCCTGCCTTCCTCTGTGTGTGTGCTCCGACTTCGAATGAGCAGCGGAAGTCACATTACTGCGAAGTCTGAGTCGATTAAACCGGTCATATAGGCAATTAGCATTGGTTTGAGGAACGATGCGGTCGAAGGAATCGCTCTCGCAACGGTAATCAAGTAACACCTCCAGAGGAACTGAACCGCTGTCGTATGGATCGGAATCGGTTGGGCAGAAGGTCTGAAGACCATCTAGTGACATGTAGTTCCTTTTCGGATACTGTGAATTAGCCAAGCCTCCTTCGTACGAAAACTGAGTACCTGTGCATAATATAGCCACTGATTGGATCTTCCAAATTGGATGTATCCATTATTTTGAACACTTGCAACTTTGCTTGTACTGCGGCAAGGATCACAACCGAATCCGTATCAACGTTGGGCGAGTGTTCAGTGCTCCGCAAAATGATTTGAGGCTTCAACAAGAGGCAGAAGTGCCTCTTCCGAAGAACAACACCTTCCTCCCATCCTTCTAGAGGTTTAACGTCGGCTGGATCAGAGGCAACGTCTGTTTGAACGTCCAGTGACGTGCTACCTCGTCCTCCGGCCAACATTTTGCGCAAGGCGGAGGCGGCCGCTTGTGCGGCACCGGCAGAAGCCTTGGATTTCTCAGTACTGTGACCAGCTACCTGACGAACCATGGCTTCGGCTTGGTCTCGGATAAATTTGACAGCACTATCAATCGTGGTCGGCATAAAGAAGACATACAGCTGCTGCAGTCACCTACCGAGTCGCCATGTGATACTCATACCCGCGGCGGGCTTTGGAGCAATTGTAGTACCGCATCAACACCTATTGAGATGATAAGGTCTCGTTCCCCTGGACGAGGACAAACTTACATCGCGAACGGCATTGCACATGAAGAGGTTTGGGGAATGTACCTGATAGACATTCTCAAAATCGGCCCACTCATTAGCGGAGACCATTTCAGCTGGCATATAATAGCTCTCGACATTACTCTTGCGTGCACCCTCCGGGCATTGATCTACTGCTTTTAGATGGTTAATATAATCTCGGAGAAGGGTGACCATTTTAGCTAAGGGATATTGCCTCTGAAACATGAATCAATGACACCTTCTACGCCTTCCATGATCAAAGCGCACCTGTACAAGTTGGGCTACTTTTACATCCTCCTCGGCCATATGTTGCAATGTTATGATTCGCTGTTCCGCAAGGGAAATCTCTACTTGTGGGACAGCTAGGAAAAGCAAAAATGAGAGATCGGAGTTACATCGATACTGAAAGGTGACGGAGATTCTTACAAGGTTCACTCCCAATCAGACATGTATGAGTATCCTCATCGCCAAATTTACTGTTTTCTGCTTGGATCTCGGTAACATGTGAGTTCTTCTTGAGATATGTCACCTTGGGGCAGGAAAGTACAGGGAATAACTGGATTTCTGGAAGATTGTGTGTAGGCGACCAATCCGTTTCAACGAAGTCATCACTATCGAGCCACGACGGAGGAATTTCCCAACTTGAGCAAGCTTGGTCCTTATGGCTGTTGTCGGGGTTGGCGGACAGAGGTACTGATTTTTTAAGAGGTTCCGGGAAAACGGCCAACATGGCACGAAGGTCCACGTCCTTGAGGACAACCTCGGCGGTGTAGAATGGTTTATGTCGCACGACCTGAATGCTGTCGGGGACTTTACCCGGCGCGATCGTTTCCTGGTCCCTTTGGTGCATGTCGGCTTGGAAGTGGCTGACTTTGGCCTTTAAGCCTACGATGGTTGTGGTTCCATCCTCCCATGACTCTCTGCTGTCATCGATGTACGCATGCGTTATGAACAAGTCTGGTACTGAAATTCGATATTTGAGTGTTGCTAGGTGGCGTGCAAACTTTGGCGATAGTGTTTTACGGGGGTAAAGGGAACCCTGTCTGATTGGTAAGGATAGCCCGTTGTCAAATAGCCCCCACCATGACCAGAAGCTGGAAAACGCCTTCGGGGTGAGGTGAAAGCTACTGGGTTGAGGATCTGAGCGGGTTGATCCTTGTCGAAGAGCTGAAGTTATTGAAACCGAAAGGTGGATGAAGTTTGACCGGAAACCGTGATAAGAATCATGATCAACCTGCACTTCTTTGAGACCAGTTGGTAAGAATTGTAGAAGGAAACTCACCTGACACTCTGAAGAATCTATTTTCACCAGCTGTACAGTGTGATGTGGCCGGAAATGGAAAAATCGACAGTCACGGTCAAAGGGAGAGCCTGTGCACTTCCTACATTCTGGCCTACTGCACGCGCGCTCGAATATAGCTCCTACGCCAAAGCGAACGCCAGAGCACAGCTTAGCACACATCTTGACCCAGTCATTCCTTGCGACAATGTGCCCCTGGGCGTGAATGCCCCCAAAGCCAGTCACTGACTCGAACCTAATAAAGGTATAACTCATACCAGACAGATGACAATATCGACTCACTTTGGTATCAATATGGACATAGAGTCGCTGGTAACCTGCACGAGCTCCCAATCCTTGTTTCGAGAACCGATATTGATCTGTGGTTCACCTTGCCAACAAAGAGCAAAACCGGCACCATCATTATCCAGGAGATACGGATCGCGATTGCCTAACAAGGTGTGAACACTTGCAAGCAAATATTTCGACTGTTCCTACCTTTGATGTATAAGCGGACTTCTCCCTTAAACGAAATCTCGACTGTCCAGTGGAAAATCAACCTTAACTGAGGAGCTCGTCAGTCAGGCCATCCTATGACACGGGATATTCATATTCTTACCTTGTCCCAAAACCCTATATGTGGGGATGGATCTCGAGTCTCGGGAGTCAAGCTATCTAGAACCCTAACAACATCTTGGATTGCCGGACTGTAGCTAACACCCCAAGCGAATGCGGTTGTCTGATCCGTCAGGACTGATACAAGTGGTCGAGCGTATGTCTTCATCGGCATGAGGGTCTTTGGGACGCGAATTATGAGAGGGTGGCTGAGCGCAAAATCATCTTCGAGACGATCTACAGGGCAAGGAATCCAATCAACCGACTGAAGAGAACCCATTTCCTCGGCGATCACAAGATTGGAATCAAAAACAAGCGAGGGAGATCCGTCATCGCCAGATCTGGAAGGAATATAAAGCAGCGGTAAAGGATAGTCACGGAGTGAAACCTGGACGACCGTAAGGGAGATATTGAGGTGCATCGGGATAAGCAAAGAGTAGCATGTCTCGTGGGGAAGTCCATTCCCTTGTTCGTGCAGAAAGGAGGCCAAGTGTCCAAGAGGAAAGGTGGGTTGTTGAAGGTGTAGATGAAAACCTGATAGAATAATGCGAAGCAGTGGAGGGATGCGCAAGGTTTTTGCAGGCTTGACGAGATCTGGAGCTTTCGTGGGACGTTTTAGTGGTATTGCGCCATGAAGTTCGCGATGAACTAATTCTTCTCGAGTCACTCGTTCTCGAGTGCGTTGGCGATGCCTGGTTGTCCAATCTAGACTGTGTGCGAGATTCAAACGTTGACGGGCATCTTGGATGGAGACTGAATGTTCTCTGCCAAACTGATAGTCTGTGTTCACGACTGAGGTATCCGCAGCTGCTAGATTTCCCGACATGACCGCCATCGCCTTTGCGTCGAAAGCTTCTTGCCGGTGAAGCCTGGCTTTTGCTGCAGCGAGGCCAACCCTGAAATTAAATCCCAACTGACTTTCCAAGGGGTCATCTGCAGCCTCGAAGCAAAACATTCGACAACTGAAGGTGATATCGGGCACGAGTTTCGCAGACTCGGCCCCTGGAGCGGGGATAGGAGATAATTTAGCGCTTTGGACTACATGAACCAGATGTTTAATCGCCTTGATGGTGACCACCGCAGCTAGCTGAAGCTCAGCGAAAACATACCCAAAGGGAATGCGGATCCGTAAGCTATCGCTGTCGACCAGAAGCGGACCCTTCAAGGACGGGGCAAGCGACAAAGTGCATCTGTGTAAACGGCCAAGTTCCTCCCAAGTCCCTCCTGGAACTGGTAATTCGAAGACCGACTGTCGTTGATTGACTGGGACCCATACAAGCAACGAATTGATAGAACAGCGAGCATCGTGAGGAGTGAGTGTCACATTGAGATAATTAACCCGTGCGACCGCAGTTTCGTCCATGAACCGCAAACGCATTCGAATAGCTTTGACTGTGCCGTGGACATTCAGGATAGTGGACAGCGTAGAATGCGGCGGACATTCTAACACCCTCGATGAGATTGCACACTGCTCGAGGGTTTGAACTGTCCGTAGTGCAAGGAGGGTTGAGTATATTAGACCAAGTTCAAAGTGTGTCAGTGCGTCGTCCACGCTAAATGTCACATCACATGCAGCTCTTGCAGAATTCATGGGGGTTTTCGGGGTGAATTTGACGTCCACGTTAACACCTTTGATTGAGAGGAACTGTTTAGTATCCAGGAGGGGACTGTCTCTCTCTGTGATATATGGGTCATCCATTGAAAATTCATCTGCGGCCGCAGCGCGCATGGTTGTGTTCCAGAGCATGAGTTTTCCGACGATCACGTATGTGCCAGAAGTCTCGGAAATCCCCTCCAGGAGGGCTGCATCGCCAAATTGATCGACCGGCAGGGACAAATTTGCCCTGATTTGAGAGTATGGCTGAGAAAATGGGAGAGCGTGCCTGTGCTCCGTGTTTAGAGAACAGTACCGCAGTGAAAATCCTGTGCTGAATGCGATTCCGCGCGTGATGTCCTTGTCTGCGTCGGGGTTGATGTCAGAGCCTGTAATGAACAGCACAAATCGCGCGACGGAAAACGAGAGGGCACAGCCCAGGGATGGTGTCGAGGAGCGGGAGTGTCTTGCTTGTGAGGAAGGCCAACGGGCGGAAAGCAGTGAGAGCAGCACACTCAGAACTCGGAGTCTTTCAGGGTGCCATAACTCCACCATCCCAGCCTCCGTGCAGCAATGAAGATCGACGAATATAGTGCGAGTGTTCAATGTGGCGCACACAGATTGATCGTCATCATTTGCCTTTCCGAGTCCCGCCAACATTCCATTAGCTTCCACAGCCTCCATGGAGAATAGAGTTTCACTGCTCGTGCATTCTGAACCCCACCTAGACATACGTCGGGTAGCGATGTTTGAGGAATGGGTGCGTAGTCGCAAGAAGAGTGGGTACAAGAAGAAGGTGAAGGGACAGGTCATGCGGAACGGGAGGTCCCCGTCGAGCGGGAGATGCTGAGTCGAAGTTGCTCCTATACGCAAGTCGGAGGAGGAAGTAAAGACCATTCCTTCAGTTTCCAGCTCCACTGAGAAGGGCTCCTCGATTCCAAGAACATCGGCAAATATAACGCGTGCAGAAACGCATCTTACCCTCACATTCACAGTAATTCGGGGAACCGGCGAGATGACAGTTGGCAAAAGGGGCTCCGACTCTCTGAGTGGCACGTTCTCTGGAGAGCTGAGCTCCGATATTAGATTGAACAACATGTCATGCCGGTCTGCGAATGACAGAGAAGCAACCTGGACCTCAAGGAGGATGGACGGTAGCTTGGCATCACAACAAGGAGAATGATCGGCAGACAGCATTGACGGCCAATCTGACAGCGTAGCGTCGACCGAGGTGGAACCGACAGATAAAATGGGAAGGTTGCATTGAGCCACCCCACCCGGCCTATGCAAGGAAACACCTTGGAGTTTCAGGCGAAACAAGAATGCCCGCGACATGATGGTCAATTCCTTTCCTAGCCAAGCACAATGGGCAGGGTTCACCGTTGCGTTGCTGGGTTCGCAAGAGCAGGTCGCTGCCTTGAAGACTATGTTGAACTTGTGGCGACCAATTTTCTGTGATACTGTAATAGAATCCAGATCAAGACGGGCAGATGCGACAAGTTGGAGAGGCTTGAACATCGACCATTTAGTACATGCGCTTAGATGAATACTGCAGTATGCACCTTTATATCTTGCTTCCTCCGCTTTGCCATGACTTGAACACGAAGCTCTGAAGCTACGGAAGACTTGGCAATGTCAGCAGGTTATCCATGAGTTCCACACGAGTACTCACTGTGCTAAAGGGACTCTTCAACCACGGAGAGGTAGTTGTGCTGAGAGAGCTAGGAGGCGGAACGTGAATGTTTTCGGTCGCAATTTTGAAGCACGAAAGCCAACGCTGAAGATTGTCGGCGTCCACATGAATGGCTCCAACCTTGACTTGATTGTGAACGCTGCACGGCTCAATGGTACCGTCTCTTGGGCTAAAGCGGGCCGAACCACTGACAAGAAACGACCCGGGCGAGCGCAGTATTGTCCCGCTTTCGGGTATGCCTGGATTTCGGGTCAGTACCACCTGGAAAAACCCTCAATTCAACATACCCATCTGTGCTAGACCATCCAACGGGATGAAACCGTGAACGTGTCGTACTACAAGATCATACGAGATGGAACCCGTCATTCGTCCTAATGTATCATTCCAAGTGCGGGTCCAAGTGCGTTGGAACCCATTGGAAAGACGTGACTTCCAAGCGCCCATTGCAAGGGCTCGTGCGCTCAACGCCTGGTTGCTGGAAGGAACATAGTCTCCGATCGGGTGAAACTGAGGGCTCTGAGCGAAGGAAACATGACCCTTGAATGCAACGTTCTGTACAATGAAGTGGACTTGAGGGGAGCCAGCGTATGAGACAACCGCTCGGTCAATTTCTACTTGGACCGTTTCCATAAGCCTTGGGATGAACCGAATGACTTGCTGGAGCATTGCAGTCACGACGAAGCGAATGACCGGCCGAACTGCAGGATCAAATATAACGTACAGACTTGAGATCACGGACCATAAGTAGAGTGCCAGAGGAGATGGTGAAAGGTCCGCGAGTGTGAGTCCGCGTCTATGGGTCACGCGCGGCGGGGGTGGACGAGGGGCCGGAGGAGGTTCGATCTCTAATTTAAAGCCTTCAATCCTGAAGGATAGTCTTCTGGGCCCATCATCTGCGGAAGAACGATAGGAATATACAAAACGATCGATTCGCCAGGTCCGGCTGCCTTTGCGAAAGTATAGACCGCGAACAGAGCGCAAGCTGACGCTCCGGACCTGAATATGGCTGGAGCAGCGCATAAGAACATAAGGCGCGAGGTAAACACGAGCAATGTATAAGAATAAAAGCACGCCAAGAGGCCAGCAGGCAAGTAAGATCCAGGAGGACGTGCTTGTCGGCCATTCGAGCAACAACAGCAAGCCAATAGCAAGACTGGCTAAGAGTAACGGGGAGCGGAATTGGATGGACGGCATTGCTAGAGGGTAGTTAAAGCGCGTGGTGAACGAGCCACGGCCCAGAGTAATGTAAAGAGAGGAGTGTTGGAAGGTGGTGAATGGAGTCGACTCGGTCGAGGGGGCCCAACTTGAAGTCTCAGGTGATAACACACGTGATCCAAATAAAACAAGAGAAAGACACGTAGTGTTGCAATGCAGCATATCATAATTTTACATAGCACACGGCGCCATATCTTTCCCATAGAGTAAAAGTCGCGGTCTCAAAACACTATCTGATGAGGGTACTGGCCCTTTGTAAGACCGAAACTGGCTTTCAGGTACTTGGCCAAGTTCTCTTGCTTCTGAACAGCCGCAATGACAGCTTTGTCAACTTCCTTCTGGTCAGCCGACTTGGCTTCTGGGAAAGGCTCTTTTGGTTTGGGCTTGCCCTCCTCGAAGAATTCCGTCTCTGCAGAAGATGCACCCTTCACCACAGCCTTGGCGAAGTATGCGTCGTTGATCTTGGGGCCGACCTACCGCGACGATCAAATCAACGTATTGATACGTTGTATTTGCTAGCAAATTGGCAAAACACCCACCTCGAAGCCTTCCAGGTCGACCTTCGTTGATGTGGCGATGACATACGCTTGGTTCACCCTCCGTAGGGGAACACCGTTGATCTTGTAGGGACCCGTCACCAACAACAACCCGCTGTCCAGCTGCTTCAAGAAGATTACTCTCTTCCCCCTGAAACGGCCAGCAAGCACGATGAGGACGGAGCCTGGAACGATAGATAGGCGTAGCTTGGCAGGTTTGGGTGATTTGCGGCTTTTCTTTGGTTGACGAACGTCGTCTGCGGGGTAGTAGCGGGGTGCCTTTGACGTGGGCACGAGACGGGTGCTGCCGTTCTTCTCGCCGCCGACCTGGACCTCTTTGGTTGCAGGAGCTTCTGGCTCGGAATTTTTGAGGCCCTTCAAACCACGGCGAGCAACTGCCTGGGGGCGCCGTGCGGGGATGCCGGGTGCGAGTTGTTTGCTGCGGGCCATCTGAGGACGCGGGTGTCAGCAGGGGTAGCGTCGATACATCCAAAATGCCAACGAGACATCCAACGGAAATAGTCCCTCCACCAAATGAAGGGTGATGCACAAGTATGTCGGATTTGATCTGTCTCTCTGGCCTGAACGAAATCGCACTCACTGGTCGTTAGTCTTGAGGATTTCTGTTGCGAGGACGTCGATCGCCACGGTGAGGGTATACACCCATGGATGGTGTGTCGGAGTTTAATTTGTGGGAACTATATTCCCGATATATCCCAATCTGACCTCGTCCGTAAGTTAGTGGAAGTAATAGTGTTGACCCTGCCAGTCTCCAGATACGTATACCGCCTCAACGATACCCACTTCATAATCATGTCTGTCAACGGAACTTTGGAAGGTGTGAAGAGTTTGGCGCTGCTCATATATCTCGCCCTTAACTCACTGAAAGATCCCCGCATGGTCATCTGGTTTGACATCGACAACACTCTCTATTCTGCTAGCACCAAGATATCGCTTGCGATGGGCGAACGGATCCATGGTATGTTCACTCACAATAGATACAAACTATTCTTGAAGGTATTCTCTGGAGCATACTTCGTCTCCCTGGGCCTCGATGAAGACGAAGCGTCGGAATTGCATCACAAGTACTACACGCAATACGGACTTGCTTTACGCGGCCTCACGCAGCACCACGACATAGGTAATTGCCTCAAGTAGTAGCACTTTACTTGTGATGATAGACTTCCTGCTGGTCAGACCCCCTTGATTTTGATCAGAAATGTGATGGCACCCTCCCTTTGGAGGAATGTATCAAACCGGACCCAAAGTTGAGGAAACTGTTCGAAGACCTAGACAGGACAAAGGTACGCGTCTGGGCCCTGACCAATGCATACAAAAACGTATGTCCTGCAAACCGAGAGTTGGAATGAGTTCTAACAAATATGCCAGCATGCCAATCGGGTGCTCAAGATCTTGAATGTCCAGGATCAAATAGAAGGACTTGTCTACTGCGACTACGAGAAACCTTACTTTACTTGCAAGCCAGAACCAGAATACTTCCGCAACGTAAGGATTCGCCCCAATTTTTCTTTGAACTCGAAACTGACCCACGGTTACTATTTTGATAGGCAATGAGGATCGCTAACATTTCTGATCCCTCAGAATGCTTATTCATAGACGACAGTAAGCTGAATGTGATTGCTGCCAAAAAGCTGGGGTGGGGCCGATGCGCACACTTTCACGAAACGGGATTAGATGTCGTGGAAGGCGGGAAGAGGAAGACATTAGGAGTCGATGAGGACTCAGCTGCAGACGTGGAAGGAATTGTAGTGATCAGTGATCTAGAAGAGCTTAGAATGATATGGCCCGACGTTTTTTCCAGCTGATGTAAATATCCAGATGTAGCTATGTACAAGAAGACATGTTCAAAATAACATGACGGCCACAACTTGAGATGCTTCAGTTACCTCCAATATCACCCCGTCGTAACTGTACAGTCCTGCGTGAATGTGTGAGCAAGCCCTTGATAATAAGTTACAGATCTTACTTGAAGTGGCACTCGGCAGCGTGATATTATCCTCGTATTCAGTACGATCGTGCACCATGGATGGTGGAGGATCCCTCGGACTGAGAAAGTGACTGATCGCTTCAAACTGAGATACTTAATACACTGGAAGATGGAGAGAAGTCGGGTCCCTCACTTTGTCTGTGAAGCGCATCCTTGGAGGTGAATCTGGCCCAATTGAGTTACGTTCTGAATAAATGCAAGACGTCACTGACCATCTTCGTCATCCTCTGGTTTTCCCTCTAGCTCCCATGGACAGCGTTTATATTGTTGGAATAAAGGGGAACCCGGCTTAGAACGACCCACTTAACTTGAGCAAACAAAAAGCGAAGCTCGTTGCTCACCACGTTGGAGTGTAGTATGATCTTGCGTACTCGGTGAGTTTGACCGGAAATTAGGAAGTCGATGCCATGACTAAAATAATTGTAAAAGTCTAATGACCATTATAAGAGGCCAACCATCGAAAACACATGACTTACAATCAGTGCTCTGGCTCTCGTCTTCAAGCTGCGGGCTGGGTGAATGAATTGCCATTCGCTCGTCATCTTTATAATATATTCTCGATGGTGTTCCCAGATCAATAGTGAGATCCTGTGCTGTTGTTTCACCCAAGCGGACGTGGAGAGACAAGGTAGATGAACCAGAAGGGCCATAGAAGTGAAGGACAACGCCATTGTTAATCTGTTAATGCAGGATAGGAAGGACAGGGACATTCAGACATGATTCACTCCTACCTTGACGATAGCTCGTGAGATATCCCCGTACATCACCGGACTAAGAGTAACCTCGTCTAGAGGATCACGCCCCCCATCCTGTACATCCTTCTGCGTGACAATGATACGCTTGACCTCTTTCGATCTGTTATCTGCGATTGCATGGGACGAGCTGCCTTTGAGGCCTTCGCTGATAGCATCATCGTCAAAACTGAACCAGACACCTGGATACCTCAGCTCGTCTCCTGGATACGTTGGGCCAAAAATTCGGCTAATCTGGATCTTGACCAATGGCTCCTCGCCGGAACATATGACGGAATCTTTGTATCGCAGCGCTATTGAGGGATGAGGATCCCTTGGGTTTCTCAAGCAAATTGTGTGGAGTCGTTGATGATAAGCGGAGAAGAGCAGATCAAAGTACGGACGCAGATGGAGTATTATTGGGGTTGTGGACGCATTTTCTGGGTCGAATTTGACCTCTACTTGAGGGAACAGATGCTGGAGCGTTCGCAGGGTGGAAATGACTGACCAGAGAGATGAACCTAGGGGTATTGGCATCAGGTAGAACTGCAGGCTTGGCAAGAACACGACCATGGACCTAGTTCGAACATCCCTATTCCTGACCCCGGTCTTATGTCGAGGTCCAGAGTCGAGAACATGATCAACCTTGCAGTATCGTCTGTCCCGCCAGTGCTAGTGACACTGCAAGCTGTTAGCGAGACTTGTCCAAATTCAGTGCATTCGCGGGCAGATTGGCGAGCCGAGAAGCTCGGAAAGGGTAGCCTCCCGGAACCCGGCGAAAGGTTGGTAACAAATGATAACATACTACTAGTAATATAGGGCTCATTAGTGTTCTGTCATTTTCGGATTGCCTCTAATTCACCCAGCTAATTTACCCTGCTGGATTCCAACCCCAAATTCACCCATGTATTATAGCGTAAATTACAGTAACAGGACCTCTATTTTACGCTAATTAACAGTGAAATTTACCAAAATGACCCAAAATGACAGTAAAAATGTGTAATTTTCACCTCTACTATGTACCAGGTTTCCCAGTCCGAGCTCGCTGGAGGGGCATTCGACACTGGAGCAGCCATGCCCAGGTTTTTTTCCCTGCTTGCCATGCCAATGTCGTGCCGCTTCTGAGGAATGTCAGCATCACTGATGTCGACAACCTGAACAAGTACAGGGCCACGCTCAACGAACTTGATAGGTCCATCACGGCAGGTACCAAAGGCAATCTTGAGTTCACGGTTGACAGCATCCATCTTCAAGGTCCTCGGGTGAGATCTCAAATAAGTCAAAGGGATATGTTGCCCGGGTAGGCTCGGGCAAGGGGAGTGACTCTGGTAGGTTGGATAGATACAGCTGCAGAGTGTCAAGCTTGGTTTGTAGTGTAGAGTCCATCTGCTCTGGCTGCGAGATAATACTTCCGGGCTGAAATTGAGGACACAAAAACTTGCATGTACTCCCAAGGTTATCGGGTCGGACTTTGCTATACTAATTTGGCTGGTACTTGAATGTAGTAACATTGTATGATGGTCACGGTGCTACACATTCTGCGACACCACAAAACTATCAATATTCGTCCTTGGATCAATCTTGCATGGGCCCCATACTCTCAATTTCAAATTTACTCAAATTTACCTACCTGTTATCACCCCCGGCTGATTTTGACGGTAAATTTGACCAAAACTTTTGGCGCATCAAAAATGTCGTGGGAAAAACTTCGGAGCACTGTTTTTAGCCTCCATTTGGTATTCTAAGTCTGAATTTTGTGCTAAAAAACTCATGTGCTGTCGGCACAAAATAGGTGTCCTCGACTGTACGTTCTGATCCAAAAACCTTACGGTCAAATCCTAGTGTCAACTTTCAAGTGACCTACATCCTCCGATTCAAATTTGCTAACAATATGGCCGACGCACGCCAGCGAATGATAATCAAGGTTCGATGCGCCTTTATACGTTCTCTAATCCTCCAACCAGCTTTTCCAGGTCTTCCGCAAGTACAGTCACTCACTCGGGCCCGAAGTCTTACAGTTCCTGGAGGAGATCATTGATCGTCACGAAATTGCCGACGAAGAATTCGAGTTTTCCGTCGAGACAGTTGCCAGAGAGTATAATAAACAAGATGGTGAGGTATCTAAGCTTTCGTGTTTGGGTGTGTTCCTGAGTGTCTCGTGCAGATGCCGCCATGAAGGTATCTCTATGTATCCTCCAGAGAGTATACGAAGCACTCCAAGATCAAGGCTCCGGCGATCACGCCGAAACCGAGCTACTCGATCCTGAAAGTCATCTGTATGTAGTCGATGCTTTCGAAATGCCAGCTTGGAACTGGTCACACGAACGAGGGACTTTTGAAAGGTATGCCTCTCGCCGTGTTCTCCATTCAATCGCCATAAAGTTCGAAGATCGTCGGTACCACCGACAATATCTGGCACAGCAGAGTCACGCATAACTTCCGCCCGCAACAGGCTCCATATCATTAAGCAGAGCATACTACGCAACGAACACTTTTCGCCTTCCACGTTACCCTCTCGTGATCGGGAGCATCTCGTGACGGTATGGTCAAGGCAACGATATCGGGCGAGATATATTCCCATGAATCTTGAGACAGTTAAAATCGACAAAACAGCTTCTGGGCAGAGCTGGAGAAAGGTTCCTGCTCCTTGGCATGCTCGCGCATAACATGGAAGGGAAGCTATACCTTGAAGATGCTGATGGGAACGTTGTGCTAGACGTATCCAGGTTGGTAAGATTGCCAGTGTCGTTGTTTAGCTCGATGTGTTTACTTTGACCAAGGACGATCCCGGCGAGGGATTGTACACCGAAGGCTGCATTGCTCTCGTGGAAGGCGAGTATACCGAAGAAGGTACCTTGGAAGTGATAGCTATGGGTCAACCGCCTTGCGAAGATCGTGAGACTGCTCGGTAAGTTATTTTGCGAAAAGACGCAGAAAGGGCACTCACTTTTGTAGCTCAATATATGGTCACATAGACTTTCTCGGGAAGGGTTCGACCACCCTGCTGGAAGACGTACGTTGAATTTCGTCGTTGCAACCCATGGCTAATCTGCATCCAGTCGAACTATGCCCGCCGCGTTCGAGAGGAGCTTTCAGATGTCTACTTCTTTTTCTTGTCCGATGTCTGGCTGGACAATCCCAAAACCTTCATCGGACTTCAAAAGATGTTCGACAACTGCATCGAAAACAGTTTTATACCTAAAGTTGTTGTCATGTGTGGGAACTTTACCAGCCGATCAATTATCCAAGGGAGTGGACAGGATATACAGCGATATCATGGCATGTTGGATTCTACTTTAAAGTGCATCAAGGACTGACATTCACCACACAGAAAACTTTGATTCCCTTGGTCAACTCATTGCCTCATACCCTCAGATCACTCGTACAACTCACTTTGTCTTTGTTCCTGGTCCGCTTGATCTGACAAGCAATGTGACTCTGCCACGAAGACCGATACTTTCATCTTTCACGTCCCAGCTTAGGGCGAAAATCCCAAAGGTACACTTTGCGAGTAATCCTTGTCGCCTGAAATTCTTTGCGCAGGAGATTGTGATTTTCCGCGAAGATACCATGGCGAGGATGTTGCGAAATACAGTGGAAGTCAAGCCGAACGTCACGGGAGAGGATCTGAGAAGATATGTATGCTGTGTTATTTGATCTTCCCCTCGGTCTATACTGAGTAGACGTTCCGTAGCTCGTGCAGACAATCTTGGACCAAAGTCATCTGACGCCATTGACGTCTCAAATCCAACCAACATTGTGTGATTATGATCACGCGTTGCGCCTGTATCCATTGCCGACAACCGTAAGATACCGCATTACTATTCAGACTGCTTGGCGTTGAACAGCATTGTTTAAAGGTCATCCTCGCCGACAAATACGAAAAGTACAAATTAACCTATTCTGGTTGTCATGTTTTCAACCCTGGGAGCTTCCTTGCAAAGTCGTTTGCGTTTTCGACTTACTGTCCAGCGGAGACCAGCTCAGAAGAAGGTGTCATTGACATGGGTGCGGAAGACTGAAGTGCGGGGCGATGTGTATTCGTAGTACTACATAATAGCATTGGGAGTAAGAGTTTGACGCGTCGGTCTATCTCCACCTGATGTTAGCACGCTATGCTGCTCGTCCCGGCTGCATCCTCCACAAAGCCTGCCAGCAACCCCAGCTGGGTCTCTGCCTAAACCAGCCTCGGAGGACCTTTGTCAGTCTAGACGTTCTTAAAGATGGTTTCCTCGACCTTGCGACCGCCCTCCCAATTCCTCCGTCATGGCCCGCGTATTCCACAACAATTATCCTTTGCACGGTACTTACTCGACTTGCATTCACCGTTCCTTTCTCAGTATGGGTGAATTCTTACTCAATTCACTCCTCCCAAATTCTCCACTGATGTTGTGCAGTCCAAGCGAAGACAGTGGAGGGCCGAAGAACAGGTTTTACCTCAGTTGCAGTCAGAGGGACCGGTGATTGCGAAAAGGGTACTCGAAGATATGCAGAGGGAGAAAGTGCGAGGTACAAAGGAGGAACTGCAAACGATGCACCGTACCAGAATGAAAAAAGCCGTATGGTCTTATCGCTCTGTTTCATAGACGGAAACTGAACTCGGTCCATCAGGTTACAGCCCGCCGGAAAGAACTGTTCGCAGAATATCGTTGTCAACCTATGACGACGATGGCCATACCACCCTTCACTCAGTTGCCCGTTTTCGTTGGGTGCTCTGTCGCGCTTGCACACATATCGCAGCACCCCACACCCCTCGACGCCGAGTCCTTCCTTACTCTCTCCACGCTCGTACATCCCGACCCAACCGCGACCTTGCCGATTGCACTTGGTTTCATTACATTGGCAAATGTGGAGAGTTCTAGGTGGTTCATGACAGACCAACAGCGTGAACGCGAAGCCAAAGTGCAAAAGTGGAAGGAGGAGAAGATCGCAAAGGGCGAAAGGGTGATCGAACCGCAAAAGATTATCAAGTCCGCTCTCAGACTGGTATCTGTCGGGCGAATGCTCATTGCAACGATGGTTCCTGGGGTAGAATTGTTGCCTTTGTGCTGTCGGTTTTCCTGGCTCATCAATTTTGCAGAGTATTGTCTTGTACTGGGTAACATCGGCTACCTTTGGGCTTGTACAGACCTGGTTATTCGACTACTGGGAGTTACGAAGGAAGGAAAAATTGGCAGCGTTAACTTCCTCTTCTTCTCCGCCATCTACACTACCGTCGTCTTCTCCACTGGATTCCTCTCCTGCGGTCAGCCAGCGGCGCAAAAAGTAGATCTCTTGGTGAGTGCCCGTTCTGTTAAGGGAACCAATGACGACAAAGAATGGTTCGAGGGCACCCTTCATATCTCTCCTTAGCGAGCAAGTGGTGCCCGATGAATATTTCTTGATCTAATCTGATTCCATCCTTTCTGCCCGACTGAGACGTTTATGCTGACCGGAATGCGTTCCTTTGATATAGCGGCCAGCTCTCGCAAAATCGACACACCACCCGTGACCGTGTGTCGTTGTGGTGGATGCCCATTCCGGTCGGTGAACATAGTCATAGTACATATATAGATGCTAGTAATACCATTTTGCTTGTCGAGGATGCCCCCCGACATAATGCATCTCGTATGCACAGCCACTTTTGCCCGCTTCGTTATGATCAACTACATCTTACTTGTATCACGACAAGGCTCGTCCCATATTCATGGAAAAGACGACAAGTAATATCTCACATTAGAACATCTCATCAGGAAAAGTACGCCTTGCAAAATGGTTTACAACAATGGCTCCGAAAGCCAAGGTCAAGATCGTGAAGGACGTTACCCAGTTGGTCTTGGCTCGACGCACGCGGATGTGTAACTTTTTAGAGTACAAGGGTGAGTAATATCGAGTCCTCTTGCACAGTTTCTGTGATTAACTAGGACGGCGGGGATGTGGATGTGTAACGCACGGGTCCGTTTGGCTGTTTCGCAGACACGAAGGTTGTTTATCGGAGATACGCCTCGTTGTTCTTCGTCTGCGGGATCGGCTCGGGCGACAACGAATTGATAACACTAGAGATCGTTCACCGTTACGTGGAAGTCTTGGACAGATACTTTGGAAATGTGCGTCATCCCCTTCCGTCCTCACTCGATCGAAAAACCTGACCACAGCGACCGTGACAGGTGTGCGAGCTGGACCTGTAAGTCGGAACGTTCAATCGGTTTGTAGGACTCTCTGACGGTTCTTGTAGCATATTCAACTTTCAGAAGGCGTATGCCGTAAGTGCTGCTTCGTGTATACCATACAGGCAGCTTACGCGTCCTATAGATATTGGATGAACTTATTATAGCTGGAGAAATGCAAGAGTCCTCGAAGAAATCTGTCATGCGTGTGGTCTGTTCACAGTATCAGCTCGCAATCTCTGTTACTCATTATCCATCGCAGGTCACACAATCAGACAGTGTAGAGGACCAGGAGGGCAGTGATGATATAATGGGGCGCTTGGCAGGACGCAGTGGTTAGATGTCCTTCCTCTGCATCCTGTTGTATTCCATGAAAACATCTTATCAAGGGCCCTTGATCCGTTGAAACTCGATGTTCATTCTGCGGACGAGCACCAACGAGTACTTCGGTAGGCCCTTGCGCAGCACAGGTACCAACAGCTAATAGAGTCCAAGTGTTCAACGATAATCAGGATGCAACAGCACGAGTATATGGATGCAGTAGTCTACAGTATGATGGTTGGATGTAAATAGGCTATGAATCTGGTGTTGTAGTTTTGTTTTTTGCTTTATTTAGAATATGCCATCGTACAAGGTCGAGAGTCGCGACGGAGTCTTCTACTGAGGAATGGCCAGTCACTCCATCTCCAGTTTGGATCGATATTCCAAGGTGTTCCTTCGCTCTGATAGATCATGGTTAGTAAGTGCTGAGAACACGAGAGCAAGATGGCACGGACAGATCCCTCAAAGATCGCCTATATGGTGGTCCAGCTCGGTGGGGAAAAAGGATCGCAGTATCAACACATTGATGATGTACCATGCGCAATGTCCTGAGATCGTTCTCTAGAGCATGTCCAATGATGATGGTATCAGAATTAATGAATGCGTCAAGCGATTGTCGTATCAAAGCAAGCGTCAACGACGCCTTTTGGTGTCCCTCCTTCGTGATGCCCGAAAATCGGGTGTTGTAGTCTCTGAGAAGACATTAGGTCGGAATGGAAGCATTGCAGAGTAGGATACTGACATGACCTCGACGCCATCATCCATCCGGACTAGTTGGTCGAAAATCTCGGTCCCAGCACCATCGACAACCGAGACTCGGGCCACACGCATGCCACCAGTAGTGTAAATCATCTCGCAATCTAGGGCAACGACATCGAAGGCCGTGTCAGCGGAATTATTTCCATCGCGGGATTTTTGGGGTCGTGTGAGCGAGAATGGTTGACGGAGGTGAAGATCGTTTGGGTTTAATTCATAAAAGACGTGAAATCCTCTCGAACAACCGTCCTCGCTTGTGGTCTTTGAACAGCACGAGTACATACGTAGTTTCTCACCTTGCAGGTAATGTTCGGACACGAACGACAGCGACAAGGATATCTCGGACGCACCATTGATCGTTTTGCTGAACGGTTTTCCCCAGTGATATGTGCACTCGCCATGGGCAGGGGTGTTGCTGACCATATAAGGCTGACCACAACGGTCACATTTTGTGATCTGGCCGACTGCGTGTGGCCTTGATCCGCCCTCACCATCAGGTATTCCAGTTATATAACCCCACTGTTGCATGGTATCTGTGGTCATGAGAAGGTGGGTGAGAGCAGAACGGATGAGACGAAGTGCGTCAAGTTTGTTCCGTGCTTCTGCGCGTGCTGCGATATCCTCGTCAGTGCCGACAGAGGGATGGGAGACGGAAGTGGGGATAGGGCGTTTCTTCAGGGAAGCGATTGAGTTTATGACCGCCTGAGAAGGGGATGAGAGAGGGGAGAGGGGCAGGATCGTGAATGCACACATTACGATAAGTGAGCTTTGTCGAGTTCTTGTATATTTGTTCTTCTTGGCGCAGGGCATGCTCGGAGGCTAGGGTTGGGTTTGCAGGCAAGATGTTTCCGTACAAGACCACAAAGTGATCGTAGAGGCTCTTGAGCATGGCCTGTGGGTGGCGGTCAGTGAAGGATCTGGCAAGGGGAGCGGTCATGGCGAACCTGGCGGACAGGCAAGGCCACCTGTGACTGCGCGGCATTGACTCTGAGGATGGGGGCACCCGTCTACGGGTGTCTGGAGAGTGAGACGGTGGAAATGCGAGGAACCACAGGACGCACGGATGATTGGGCGACTGGCTTTGAGGCGGATGCGGTTTTGAGACGCTGTGTTGGGGGCTCGGAGCGGGATGTGGAGGCGGTGAGCTCGAACGGTCTCTTTGCGGGGACGGTGCGTGCAGGGGCGGGTGGAGGTGCCGGGGTGGGGTCAGAAGGCGTCGCGATGAACTGGATGTGCAGTGCGGCGTCGGGTGCGTGCGAGAACGGGCAGAGCGTCGGGTTGGTGCAGTCGGACTTGCGAGGACACGGCAGCGAGTGGAATAGTCCCAATGTCGAAAACATGGCGCGAACGAAGAAAAAACATAGAATCAAAGTGATTTCCCAAAATCGGAAGGACTCCTTCTCCTCAGCCTCCTCGCCGTCGTCGTCGTCGTCGT